>ONZH01010786.1:0-76202 GCA_900303285.1 Rhinella marina | reverse complement strand
TACGCCTATTTATGCATATTAATTAATAATATTCAACAAAATATTATTAATTAATTAACCCTTTAACACTATGGTATGTTTTTTTCCATTTAATTAAATATTAGATAAATTCTTATTATTTTTATTAATCATAACATGTAGTTATTTTTTGTAAACTATTTATGATTTAAATATGAAAGTAGTTAAAAAATTATTATTTATAAAAATTAATATTAAGCAAAATATTTTTATTAAGTAATATAAATTTAATATATAAAATAAATATTTTTTGGTATTTTCGTAAATTTTAAAATTATTATGTATATATTTTTTACTTTTTATATATAATTATTGAGTAAAGTACTATGTACGATTGCGATACTGAAAATTGTTATGCCAATAATTTTTTACTATATATCGGTGATAATTTTTAACATAATAAACATATTTTTTATCATAACTTTTACAGTATCAAAGTACAAAAAAAATAATATTTTTTTAAAATAACAATTTCAAAGCACCTCATGTTGCCTTTAGTATGATGGGCTGTGTGCTTTGGCAACCGTGTGTGCCCACAAAAGGTGAGGGCGAGCGCTTTCCAAAGCACCTCATGTTGCCTTTACTGTCTTTGGCTGTGTGCTTTGGCGACCGCTTGTGCCCACAGAAGGTGAGGGCGAGCGCTTTCCAAAGCACCTCATGTTGCCTTTAGTATGATGGGCTGTGTGCTTTGGCGACCGCTTGTGCCCACAGAAGGTGAGGGCGAGCGCTTTCCAAAGCACCTCATGTTGCCTTTAGTATGATGGGCTATGTGCTTTGGCAACCGCGTGTGCCCACAGAAGGTGAGGGCGAGCGCTTTCCAAAGCACCTCATGTTGCCTTTACTGTCTTTGGCTGTGTGCTTTGGCGACCGCTTGTGCCCACAGAAGGTGAGGGCGAGCGCTTTCCAAAGCACCTCATGTTGCCTTTAGTATGATGGGCTGTGTGCTTTGGCGACCGCTTGTGCCCACAGAAGGTGAGGGCGAGCGCTTTCCAAAGCACCTCATGTTGCCTTTAGTATGATGGGCTATGTGCTTTGGCAACCGCGTGTGCCCACAGAAGGTGAGGGCGAGCGCTTTCCAAAGCACCTCATGTTGCCTTTAGTATGATGGGCTGTGTGCTTTGGCGACCGCTTGTGCCCACAGAAGGTGAGGGCGAGCGCTTTCCAAAGCACCTCATGTTGCCTTTAGTATGATGGGCTATGTGCTTTGGCAACCGCGTGTGCCCACAGAAGGTGAGGGCGAGCGCTTTCCAAAGCACCTCATGTTGCCTTTACTGTATTGGGCTGTGTGCTTTGGCGACCGCGTGTGCCCACAGAAGGTGAGGGCGAGCGCTTTCCAAAGCACCTCATGTTGCCTTCACTGTCTTTGGCTGTGTGCTTTGGCGACCGCTTGCGCCCACAGAAGGTGGGGGCGAGCGCTTTCCAAAGCACCTCATGTTGCCTTTAGTATGATGGGCTGTGTGCTTTGGCGACCGCTTGTGCCCACAGAAGGTGAGGGCGAGCGCTTTCCAAAGCACCTCATGTTGCCTTTACTGTCTTGGGCTGTGTGCTTTGGCGACCGCTTGTTCCCACAGAAGGTGAGGGCGAGCGCTTTCCAAAGCACCTCAAGTATTATATTGAGAACTGCGCATGTGTTATTTGCCCTCCCCATGCCTTTTAAATTTCTGTGCATAAGGTTATCAGATTAACTCCAGTAACAAAATTATTAACCGCTGCGGCAGTGCATGCAGTTGCCCTCTATCTGGCTTATGGTAGCCCTAGTTATTGGTGTCAGTGGCAGGGGCAACAGCATGGGCCGCTGCGGCAGCGCATGCAGTTGCCCTCTATCTGGCTTATGTACGCCAAATCATTGGTGTCAGTGACAGGGTCAACGACATGGGCCGCTGTGGCAGCGCATGCTGTTGCCCTTTATGAGGCTTTTGTTAGCCCTAGTCATTGGTGTCAGTGGCAGGGGCAACAGCATGGGCCTCTGCGGAAGCGCATGCTGTTGCCCTTTTTGTTAGCCCTAGTCATTGGTGTCAGTGGCAGGGGCAACAGCATGGGCCGCTGCGGCAGTGCATGCAGTTGCCCTCTATCAGGCTTATGGTAGCCCTAGTCATTGGTGTCAGTGGCAGGGGCAACAGCATGGGCCGCTGCGGCAGCGCATGCAGTTGCCCTCTATCAGGCTTATGGTAGCCCTAGTCATTGGTGTCAGTGGCAGGGGCAACAGCATGGGCCGCTGCGGCAGCACATGCAGTTGCCCTCTATCAGGCTTATGGTAGCCCTAGTCATTGGTGTCAGTGGCAGGGGCAACAGCATGGGTCGCTGCGGCAGCGCATGCAGTTGCCCTCTATCAGGCTTATGGTAGCCCTAGTCATTGGTGTCAGTGTCAGTCCCTTTTCGTTGGTGGTAGTGTCAAATGACAACATGAGCTGCAATGGCAGCCCATGTGATTGTCATGTTTATTGTCCTAGTGGGGGATGGGTATTTTTTTTTTCTTTTTTTTTTATCAATGTTATTTTCATTGGTGGCAGTGTGTAAATAAAAAGCATCTTTCATGATGCTATTCTTTATAAAACAATAAATATAGTGCCCATAAATTCATTGGTGGCAGTGGGAGCAACAAGGGGAGGGTAAGTGGAGGGTTAAACTTACCGAATCCTGGATGCCTGCGGTCGCGCTCCTCCGGCCTGTGTCCTCGCTCTCCCTCCGATCAGCTAGACTGACGCGCGCGCCGTCACTCCGGGGATTAGCGAAGTGGCGGCGCGTGCGCAGTGGAGAAGTCAGCGCTTGCAGTGTAAACACTGCAAGCGCTACTGCGCATGCTCCAGTGGATATTTTAAGATGCATGCGTGGGATTTCAGAGCTAGACTCATAAGTCTAGCGCTGTCTATCAAATAGGGTACTGGGCGTGCCAATAGTGAGGGGACGTGCCAAGCTGACCGTCAAAATAATGATATTCTTCATGTGACATTCTGCAGAAGAGCAGTCCGATAAAAATATTTAAGTGTGACACGCTAATGCCAAGCTGACCGTCGAATACATTTTATTCTTGATGTGACATTCTGCAGAAGAGCAGACCGAAAAAAATATTTAAGTGTGACACGCTAATGCCAAGCTGACCGTCGAAATAATGATATTCTTCATGTGACATTCTGCAGAAGAGCAGACCGATAAAAATATTTAAGTGTGACACGCTAATGCCAAGCTGACCGTCAAAATAATGATATTCTTCATGTGACATTCTGCAGAAGAGCAGACCGTTAAAAATATTTAAATGTGACACGCTAATGCTGAGCTGACTGTCCAAAAGAATGATATTCTTGATGTGACATTCCGCTGCATAGCAGACCGTTAAAAATATTTAAGTGTGACACGCTAATGCCAAGCTGACCGTCGAAATAATGATATTCTTCATGTGACATTCTGCAGAAGAGCAGACCGATAAAAATATTTAAGTGTGACACGCTAATGCCAAGCTGACATTATGGTTGAGTGCCTGCTAATGAGCTGACAGGCTCAAAAACTATGTTGCAGGCCCAGCTGGTGAGCTGAGTGGCTAACAAATTCAGGTGGAGGCCCAGCAGGTGGACTTCGAGGGCAGCCTAATAAGCTGTTTCATATGATGGAGGAAGAGGAGGAAGAGGACGAGAAGAGGAAGGGGTGCATGATAATACAGTGCATTCAATACACCCTAAAAGCCTGATTTAAGGTTCCTTCATGTTAAGCCGCTTTCCTCTGGTGGAGTACAGAAGTCAGGGGCAATCCAGGCCTTGTTCATTTTGATAAGCGTCAACCTGTCAGCATTGTCAGTTGACAGGCGGATGTGCTTATCAGTAATTATTAATTAGGCCAGCACCTCCAAGGCGTAGAGCGCCAGTTCGTGCCACATGTCAAGCTTAGACACCCAATAATTATACGGCACAGAGGGATCGCTGAGGACGTTGACACGGTCAGCTACATACTCCTTTACCATCTTCCAAAACATTTCCCTCCCTGTCAGACTAGGCCGCTCATCAGGGTGAGGGTGCTGGTGGGGTGTCATAAAACTGTCCCAGACCTTGGAGAGTGTCACCTTGCCTTTTTTGGAACTGCTGTGTGTTCCCCTCGTCTCCCCTCCTCGGGTGGCCAAGGAACTACGTACTCTGCCGCCATCGTTGTCAGATGGAAATTTGTGGAGCAATTTTTCGACAAGGGCCTTCTGGTATTGCAACACTTTACTTGTCCTCTCCACCACAGGAATGAGAGATGGGAAGTTCTCTTTGTAGCGGGGGTCGAGAAAGGTGAACAACTAGTAATCTGTGTTGCCTAATATGGGTATAACGTGTGGGTCATGGGAAAGGCAGCCTAGCATGAAGTCAGCCATGTGTGCCAGAGTCCCAACAAACAAGGCTTTGCTCTCCCCACCAGGAGCATGACTCTCAATATCCTCCTCATCCTCTTCCTCCTCTTCAGCCCATCCACGCCGAAGAGATGGTGTAAACGTGATATGCCTACCCTGTGTAGCGGTGGCAACCGTCTCCTCCTCCTCCAATTGGCGCTGAGAAGACGAATCGAGGGTGGTCTGGCTATCACCCTGTGTAGGGTCTTCCCCTATTTCCACACGCAGAGCATTGGCCTTTATTGTGAGCAGCGAGCTTTTTAGTAGACACAGAGGTGGGATGGTTACGCTGATAATGGCATTATCGCCGCTCACCATCTGTGTAGATTCATCAAAGTTGCGTAACACCTCACAGAGGTCAGACGCCAATACCCACTCGTCGCTTGTGAAGAGAGGAAGCTGACTAGAAAGGCGCCGACCGTGGTACACCTAGTATTCTACTACTGCTCTCTGCTGCTCACAAAGACTGCTCAACATGTGTGTAATCAGATACAACCATGCCTGGCTATAGGTTGACTGGCGAGAGCCACAGCTCAGCCTGTTCCCTTATGCCATGCCATAGCTCTGCGGTGGTGTGCTGTTTGTCACCCAGGCAAATAAGCTTCAGCACGGCCTGTTGCCGCTTACCGACTGCTGTGCTACACTGCTTCCAGCTACTGACAGAAGTCTGAGTGGTGCTGCAAGATGGCAATTCTGCATGGGAAGAAGTGGAGGAGGAAGTGGAGGAAGAGATGGAGGAGTTGCAGCCGCTCCACGTTCACCCAGTGTACTGTCAGGGAAATGTAGCGTCCCTGGCCACAAGCGCTTGTCCATGTGTCAGTTGTTAAGTGGACCTTGCCAGTAACTGCATTAGTCAGGGCCCGGGTTATGTTTCTGGAAACATGCTGGTGTAAGGCAGGGATGGCACACCGGGAAAAATAGTGGTGGCTGAGAACTGCGTAACGAGGGACATCCGCCGCCATCAGGCTGCGAAAGGCCTCGGTGTCCACCAGCCTAAACGACAATATTTCCAGGGCCAGCAACTTGGAAAGTTACGTGTTTAGAGCTATGGCCTGTGGGTGGGTGGCAGAGTATTTGCTCTTGCGTTCAAATGCCTGCGGTAAGGACATTTGAATGCTGCGCTGAGACATTGAAGTGGACCTGCTGGCTGATGTTTCATGCGAAGGTCCAGGTGCAGGGTGGGAGGCATCTGGGCCTGCGTCTTGGACAGCACGTAACAGAGGGAAAGAGGAGGCAGTGGTGTGACCTGCAGACACAGATCGTGGACCCAGGTGTTCAGCCCACCTTTTAGGGTGCTTTGCTGACATGTGTCGGATCATGCTGGTGGTGGTCAGGTTGCTGGTGTTTACGCCCCTGCTCATCTTGGTACGGCACAGGTTACAAATTACAATCCGTTTATCGTCAGCACTTTCCTCAAAAAAACGGCAGACTGCCGAACACCTAACCCTTGGCAAGGGAGCTGGCCGCAAGGTGCTGCTCCAGGGAACAGTTGCGGGCCCGATTGTCATGGTCTGCCTTCTCCACCCCACTGCCTCTTCCAACCTGTTGCGCTGCTGTGGATCCCTCCCCCTCTGTACTGCTGTCCTCGCTCGGCTTGCCACCTTCCCAGGTTGGGTCAGCTATTTCATCGTCCACCACCTCCTCTTCCACATCCTCACTCTGCTCCTTCTGACATGGTGAACTAACAAGAACCTGACTTAACTGCATCTCATCCTCATCCACAACCTCTTGAGACACTAATTGCCCTTAACTTATTGGCAACTGTGTCTCATCATCATCATCCACCTTGGGAGAAAATACTTGTGGTTCCCCACCGTCATCGTCTTCAGACTGTGTTTGCTCAATAGGTTGGGAATCAGGGCACAATATCTCCTCATGTCCCACTTCAAGCGGCCTTGGCGAGAGGCCCAAGCCACTCTGACTGGAAGCATTATCAGCTGAAATCCAACCGACTACCTGTTTGCACTGCTGTGGCGACAAGAGTTGCGTCTTGCGCCGCCCTGCAAACTGTGACATAAAACTAGAAGTTTTGGATGACTTTGTTTCTTGGGCTCTGACAGCAGGCACAGTTTCACCACGCCCAGACCCATGGCCTCTGCGTTCACCATCAGCAGCACGCCCACTTCCCTGTCCCTTAGTGCTCGCCTTGCACATATTGTATAGTATATATGCAACTTGGTCACAACTACAGTAGTGCAGATTTTTATTAACTGTATGATCAGAAAAATTTAAACGAATGTTCAATATTCTGAATGCGGTAACATTATAGAGCAGCAGCAAATGAGGAACTGCGGCCTAAATGAACGGTATTAAATACGGATGTCAGCTACAGAGAGTTTTGAACGGTTGTAATACGCTGTGCACCTAGCGTTACTGGCAGAGCACACCTGGGTTTTTTTGCCACCCAAAAAAAAAAAGACATATTTCACAATGGACTTTGGTCTTTTTGGAACAGCAACAATCTTTCTACCTACCCAAATACTATCCCTATTGTTTAATTCCCTCCTAGGGAAAATTGAACTGCAGCAGCAGATGAGGAACTGAGGCCTAAATGAACGGTATTAAATACGGATGTCAGCTACAGAGACTTTTGAACGGTTGTAATACGCTGTGCACCTAGCGTTACTGACAGGGCACACCTGGAAAAGTATTTCCCAATGGACGTTTGAACAATGATAGTAACCCTGCCTATAGAAATTCAGCAAGACGCAAAAGAATTACTGCGGGTTTAACAGCATAAACTATAGCAAAGTATGTCAGGTATATAGTATACAGAGAGTGTCCTACACCATGCAGCAGCACATGTGCCATTTATGGCAGGCCACCTAGTGCTATTTTCACCACCTTTAAAGTCCTCAAATATCAGTAAATAAAGATTTGTGACAGATATAATAGCCCTTACAAGGGCTTTTGGGTCTTATTTGAGCGATTTCTATCCATGCCTAGCATGCTTCTCTCCCTACAGTGTATGTCCCTTCTTGCTGCAGCAGCGCTTGTGGCGTTAATGGCAGGCCACCTAGCCCTATTTTCACCTTCAAAGTACTTAAAAATTAAAAAAAAAGTTTATGCAAGATATAATAGCCCTTAAAAGGGCTTTTGGGTCTTTTCTGAGTTTTCTATCCCTGTCTAGCGTGCTTCTCTCCCTACACTCTCTGTCCCTCCTTGCTGCACCTCTCCCTGTCTAACACTGGCCGGGTCACATGTCACCGGGTGCTTTATAGCACCCGATGACGCGTTCCTGGCCAGTCAATCAGTGTAATGCCAGTAGCTAACATGGCTACTGGCATTACACTGAATGCCATACCTTCCTGTGCGCTAATTGGCTAATTAGCGTGCAGGGAGGGGTCTCAAGCATAGTTTATTCGGCCGAACATGTTCGCTCAACACTAGTCCTTTTACACATGCTGATTTCCTGCCCATAACAGGTGGTGATCGACCATACAACATGTTTAGTACTTGTTTAAGCTCCATTTAGCGAGAGCAATTATCAGAGCAGCATATATACATAGATAACTAAGAAAAGGCTGGGTAAAATTATTAAAGAAAATACATGAGAAATGATTCATTCGTCAATCTTAAAACATTTTCAACATAGCAGAAAAATATGTTTCTTACAGGAAATTATTTGATTGGTGCAGTTTTAAGGGTTTGTATACCTGTGCAATCAGTTGTATTTCTGATTTTAGATGTTGCACATAGTCTTGATTAAGAATAACCCACCTTTTTTCTAGTTATAGCTCTTATGCACACAAATGTGTCTCCTTACATTTACACACCCTTTGTAATCTCAGTCACAATACTCTCTTCCATCTGTCCTTTATATCGTGCTAACATTTGTCCTAGGGGAAGTATAAGGGGAAATGGAAGAACGTATATCCCTAGGATCAGATTACACAGAGTTTGTTTGTCATATGTAACCATAGGAAAAAATAAGTCTGCTTAGGATATGTAAACAAAAATTGGTAAAATATTATATGTTTGCTAGTTTCTATGCATTTGTGTAATTAAATAAACTAGAGAGTAACCAACAGATTTGACTTTGGGCCATTCCTAAGGGCATTATCCTGTAAGTACCCTAATATTCACCCTTTAACCCCTGTATAGGGATCTAGACGTCACTTCAGGGGAACCGCCTGCAATATTCTTTGTGTAGTTAACAGCTGACCCACAGTGGTCAGAGATATCTGTGTGCCAAGGGATCAGGCAAAATTGTAGTCAGGAACAAGTTGAAATCAGGGCTGGCAGAGTGCATGCAATATATTATGCAGTCCAAGGTCATGGCAGGCAGTGAAAGGTCAATACAGAGGTGAAATACAGGTCAAGTGAGGCAGCAGATGCTCATAGTACAGTAAATAGACAGAGATCGGTACATGGACAGGCTACAGCATACCTAGTGGGAACTAAGCAAGCTAAAGAACCTAATTGCTCAGGCACCCTTCCAAGTGGAGATGTGCCTGAAATATCCCAGAAATTCCTTGCATTGAACATTTCTCTACCAAAAATAGGTCTTCAAAATAGAATGAGTGGGCAATAACCATGGTTCCATTTAAATTTTAAATGGACTTTGTCAGCAGTTTTGGTCCGGCAAGATTGCTGACAGAGCCTGGCAGTAGACTGACCTTAAAGTGGTCCCCAACTGGGAAGTGAACTACAACCTACTCCCTTCTGCTGTTGAGTGATGGCTGTAACCATATACATAGGTATTCTTAAACAGATTTCCAGATCTTCTACCAAGTGCTATCATTAGTTTTAAATGGTCAAAACTGCTGATAGAAACCCTTTAAACATTTTCACACAATGAGAAACTTTCTCTTGTACTTTATATCCATGAATGTCCATAAATATTTGCCTTTTTATACTTATCTACAGTGAGTTTGGGGAATTAAACTTACACTTGTGAACTAGTTCAAGCTGAAATTCAAACTGAAAACCTTTTATTATTGTAGCAGATCTTGATAGTAGATTTCTCCTCCTTTACTATTAATTCTAGTCCTACACAAAAACAAGAAAAAAATCTCTCAAAATGCAATCTCATAAGCAATAACATATCCAGCTATAATAACAAAAAGATAAAGAACAAAATCGAAGTTTCTCCCAAAATGAGATTAATTCAGATATAAAATATCATGTTGATAATCAGTCTGGATCTAAACCTTCTGAGCACATTGGCCAGTGATTTATGACTGCATATTGTCACATTAATTGTAGGCTTGTGATCAGGAAAACACATTTTACTGATTCCTGTAATAATATGGTCAATATTCTTTTAAGTTACGGTAATGTTGGCTGTATTAGATCTAATTGTGCTGGCATTTATTAACTTTTAAATGTCTGGAAGAAGTTTTACAATATATATGCACGTTGCTGAATCTCGAAAAACCAACCATGAGCAATGCATGATGAGTTTATTAAATCGGAGGTGCATCATTATATAGCTTTATTTAATGTCATACACAATCATTAACTTGTAATTTTATGGCTTGGATTTCTACTAGAAATTACTAATAGTTTATTTTACTCTTACAAAAAATATTTGGAGATACTGTATAGTTACACTAGCAGTCACTTTCAGTGTGAAAAGTGTCTTAGTTTTTGGAAGAGTTCCAAATGTGTCTACTTGTTTTCCAATCTGAAAGATTTATTTCCTAATTATTTTTATGATTTCAATTACCATCTCTCCTGGAGGAAGGATTTTTGATTAAGTAAACACACTCACACTTTTTTTTTTTTTTTTAATAAGATACAGATTCTGGTGTGTGTGCATTAGTTAACTCTTGACTACTAGAAATGATAGAAAACCCCCACTGAGTGGAGAAGTGTTTGTGAAATTGTGTGGACCTTCCTGTCTGAAAGCAAATATATAGGAGAAGAGGAAAATGGGGGTCACCATCAGATACCTGAGAACCCTCAGATATTGGTGATATAGCCATCAGATATTATTGAGATTTTAAAGGGGATTTTGTAGTTTCTCAGTATTGATGATCTATATTCCGGTCATCAATATCAGAGTAGGGATATGTAGATATATATATGACACAACCTTGAATCTGCCTTCTGTATTTCTACTACGCTTATTGTCTGAATAATTGGTGCTGCACACCATTGTCTCTGACCCCTATGGGCCAACCACCAACCATACCAGGACTATTTCAGGAGGTAGCGGCCTGGTGACTCCCCTGCAGTGAAGTCCAGATCCTTGGGTGATTGTCAAGGGACTGTTAATGCTAGCCCTCAATCATTCCAGTTGGTTGGTACAGTGGGTCCACACCCACTGCCATAACACACACATATATATATATATATATTAGAAATAGCACCTATATATAGATTACACTGGATCCACACTTCACAATATGTGATGGACATAGTTTAAACTTCCCCTCCCTACACAATGGAGCACACAACCTATTTATAAAAATCTCATAGACATTGAACATTTCTTGTCTGATGGTACTTTTTTGTGAGCACATGGTGGTTAACAGATACCTTCTGATATCAGATATCTTAACTACCTGTGCAGCTGTGAAACCTGTATGATATGTGGAAAGTACATTGGTTAAGATCTGCTTGCCAATGGCATGCTAAAGAAATACCCTGATCTGTTTCCATTTGATTCTTCAGTAATGAACTGTTCTTCTGCACAACTACCTCTTAATTTCTTCCTGCACTACTACACTTCAAAGTATTGGCACCACGACAACCGGGACCCTGTCTTGAACCTCAAAATCTTAACCACCAAGAGCACCTCAAGTGTCATCTGGCAGAACAAACATAGAGCTGGACCAAGACAGACAGAGGGAAGGTTCTGCACATACCTATAAGAAACATCTGAATATACTTAATGGGTTGGTCTACTTCTATTAAAATAGAAGCAATATGCTATTGGATGAATGCATAGAGATAGCATTTTTGCTTGATAAAATGAAATTAAGCAATATAAAAAACATGAGATGCAGTGGAGAATTTCAAGGTCGCTGCAGACCAAACAGAAAACTTCAGCCTGTACTGAGCCCCCAAATAATCATGTTTCTTTACTGACCACTTTAGTAATGATTGCCTGGGTTTCTGCTTTGCCTTCTGAAATTTTTGGGCAAACCCTCTAATTCTGGATTAAAGCTCCTTTTGGTGATGGGCCACCAAGAACGACCAAAACAGTCAGCCGACCCCTATTGTGTTATTCCATGTTGTCTACAAAGGATAAAATTTGATTTATAGAAAATGGGCACATTTTTAAAAGGGAAACTGTCACCAGTGACCTCACTATCAAACTGCATAGACATCATACAGTAGCTGTGGCTGACCTGATTAAAATACTGTTTTCTTTTGTTGATCCATTCCCAAGTTATGATGCTTTTCCTTAATATGCAAATCCGAGGCTCTGCTCTCGAGTAATGATACTTTTTCTTAATATACAAATTAGGACTTTGGTGCAACAATGGCTTCACCATTGCTCTTGTTGCACCCATGTTTACTTTCTTTTACAAACCCAATGAACCCCCCTCTGGCTGCTTTGATTAAAAGGGCCAGAAAGTGGAAAAACAGTTAGGTAGGGGCTGGCTACAGAAATGATTGGAGCTTGGGTACAAAAGAAAAACAGTGTTGCAATCAGGTGAACCACAGATTTGAGTCTATGCAAACAGTTTGATAAGGAGGTCAATGGTGGCACATTCCTGTTAAGGGTGCACCACCAATGAGGCCAGGTGAGGCGATTGCGTCAGGCAGCACTAGGTAGGGGCAAGAGGGGGGCAGTAAAGGGGCCATGGGCAACGAACACTTTCATTGTGGCAAAGGGGTTAAGTTAAGAAACTGGTATCGGGGGGTCATTTTTGTTTTCGCCTCAGGCAGCAGAAAGGCTAGGTGCACCCATGATTCCCTTTAATAAAAAAAACACAAGGGCATTGCTATTTATATTCTAACATTTTTGGTTCTGAAAAGCAATATGCTGTATTATTCTTGCTCTTTTATAATGGGTAAAAGTATTGTTTTAAGGAATAATCGTTCTTCCATTGTAACAGTTATAGCAGATTTTTTTTGTTTAGATCACAGTGGCTTTATAGTGACAAACACGAAATTCAGTTTCTGAAATTGTAAACTTTACCAAATGAAATATGTCGGTATGATGAGAGGGTGCTTTGAAAATCATTTGCTCCCACCACTTTGTTTGCTCACTGCTTGTCATTCAGAAATCTCTTTCTAGCAGATTATTTGAGAGCTACAATATTTATCTACAATAACATACTTTCTTCCCCATTTCTTTAAAAAAATAGAAATCTATAAAATAGTAGTTACAGTTGTGTGTATTGGACAATTTCATTCCATTCTGTCCTGTGTTTGATGTGAATTCTACTTCAGGATTGAAGATTGATTCCATTTCAAATGTATTCTCTTTTAAAGGCAAATTCATGCTTTTTGTAAAAGAATCGTGGAGCCACAAGGTGACACAAACTTGTCAACACGTTTTTCTTGTCTATACCTATATAGAATAATTATTTCACTGAATGCCTCCATGCTGGTATATCTTATATATTGTCAAATTACAATAATGTGACAACAATAGTAAAAAAAAAAAATCTTCCTGACATTTCTGTGACGAATCTCACAATAACTACAGTCCCAAAGTCCCTTTAGAGTTGCCACATTGGGGCTTGTCCCTCCCCACATCTGTTTGTATATTACCCATATAGTAGGAATGGTAAAGCATCCTCAAAATCTATTGGTGGCAAATCTCCTACAATACAGTCCAGGTCTCTTTGAGAGTTTTTTCTTTTAAGTCCAAAAACCTTACAACTCTCTACATTAGGGGCTGCAGGTTGATCTAAGGGATACATTTATTACAATTACCAAAATCCATTATGAATTTTTGCTCCTTTTCTTTTAAATAGGTATGCTTTATTCATTTATATATTTGGAGTATTTCAACTAGCATTGAGCGAATTGAAGCATCCGAAGTGGAATTCAAAAAAATTGAAAATTGTAGAATAATTTTCATCGGTCACCCCCTTTTTAGTGGACATCATTGCTCATATACACAATGGATCTACTGATAATAATGCATAGCGTTTATTTTACCTAGAATTCATAAAACAACCAAATAATACCAGCATGACAATGAATACATACAGAAACCCAGTAATACCATCATACAATGACTGATTAATACCTCCATTCAATAACTGAAATAATACCTGTATATTGTGACCAAATAATCCTGCCATGCAATGACTGAAAATACCCCTGCTCATTGACTCATTGATACCACCATACCAGCCCTCCCTGGTGGCAGTCTACACGGCACAATCACCATCAGTCAGAGACAGAATAAACATCAAGAACTTTGTGTCCAGTGAGTTGCTACAATTTGTCTTATACTGGTTGTAGCTCCTTCCTTTCAGACGACATCCCCATCTTATCTGACAGCACTAAGCCACACTCTGGAATTGTATACACATGTTACACAAATGTCACATTAGTGAAATAAATGCATAAATAATTCATTATAGGAAAAAGCACCAGCCTATGTGCATTCCCACAGCCCGGCCACCAGATAGGCTGGCACTTTTTCCTATAGTGTGCAAACACGGCCACCGATGATGGATTGCAGGGTGGTTGTAACCATGGAAACCAGCAGTGTATAATGTGATGGAAAAATGAATCAAACCTGCAAAGGAAGCAATATGGATAATAACAATACATTAGTAAGTGGCTTGTATTAACTTTCTCTACATAATCAATGCCATTTGCTGAAGTGACACACCCCCTTTAAGGATAGGACATGTAAGGATAATGGTATTAAGGATGAGGTTAGGACATGTGTTATCTTTGGCTGCATCTAGTCGATCGTGGACCCATTGGTTGTTGTCCGCAAAATGGACATGGTTGTGTGAATGGTGCCTAATAAACTGACAGTTCAAATTGAATTGAGGGAGGGCAGGAGGGGTACTGGGCTTCAATCTTCCTGAGTGCTCCAAAACTGCCAGAATCATCACAATATAAAGAACTATCTAGAAGCTGTTCTCCAATGGTAAGTACCATTAAAACTAATTACAGAAGAGAGAAACCAGGCAAAGCAAACAAATACTGGCCCCAGAATCACAGGGCATCAAGCTTTATTTAAACCCTATAAATGTACAGCTGACAGTGATTGAGCCACCATGTGTCCCTCAAGTTATCCACTCTGGAGGGTCCACAGCAACCCATTAAAACCATAGTAAACAATAACAGTGTTTTTCCAGTCTCTCCATAAATAAGCATGAAGAAAGTAATACACAATATACTGCCCCTATACAGTGCAGCTATCATAGGATGCCCCCATAAACACTGACTCCTATAGGGAGAGACCCTTTTCACAATTCAGCTGCCAGGAAATGCTTTAATAAACAGTGTAGCTGTCCGATAGGTTGGTACTAGAGATGAGCGAGCAGTGCTCGTTACAAGCACTGTAGCGCTCGGCTCCCCTGCGCAATGCCCGCAGGCATTGCGGATCCGTCCTCAGCTGCGTGTAAGTCAATGGGGACGGATCCGTTTGGTATGAGTGTCAGACGCAGGGGAGCCGAGCGCTACAGTGCTTGTAACGAGCATGTTCGCTCATCTCTAGTTGGATCCTATCAAAATTTCTGATAAAACATATCACATTTTATGTTCTATCAGCTCTCCCTGACTTCTTCCAATGCTTTTTCTCCTACTTATCTTTGGCTCCCTGTTTGCCACATCTACTTTCCCCTTTCATATTATGTTCCTTGTATGTTTCTATATATTAAAGGATTTTACTATTGATGGCCTATGCTCTGAATAGGGGATCAATATCTTATTGGTGGGGGTCCGACACCCCACACACTAGCTGATCACCTTTTTCTGGATGGCTTCAGGCACCGAAAGTCGTCTCTGGAACACCACGGCTCCATCCAGTGGAGCTGGTTACTGCAGCATTGCTCCCATTCACTTCAGTGAGAAGAGCACTGCATCACCAATGCCATTACTACTCGAAAACAGCTTGCAGCGGCACGGGTTATCAGACCCTCAATGATCAGATACTGATGGCCTATCATAAGGATAGGCCATAATTCGTAAAGTCCAGGAAATCCCCTTTAAGTTGTGTAATGAAGCCTGGTGAGGAGCTATTACACCACACTGCACCGTATTCACTAGAGTCATGCCTGAGGTTCCATGTTCAGGATATCAGATAAGTTAATCTATGAAGTGAGTATGCCCCGCGTCCCCTTTAAAGATTCCCAGTGAAAAATAGCAACTTGGTTAAAATGACACATAAAATTGTAAGTAGTTACTTTTTATATTTGTTTGTGATTTTTTTCTATTTTCATTTGCTGCTTTTGCCAGATTCTGTATTCTGAAAATGATGGCACACAAAAAATAAAATTGCTACACTATAAAAATTGCTGGACTTTATGCGTGGAATTTCTACATTTTGTTTGTGTATCATAATGCAGCCAGCAAAATTCATTCAAAATGCAAGTTGTTTCTATGAAGGCAAACTTTCTAGCTCCTGTATATACTTTAGTAATTTTCACAGTACTTTTAGAAAAAAAACACGGCCCCCTTTAAAAGAACTTTTAAAGACCTGACATTACATGCAATATTTCTGAAAAAAAAAAAAAAAACTTAGGCAATTTCAGGGTTGAAACGACATGCAGCCTTTCTACAGAATCCTACAACCTTTCTGTTTGCCCTGAGGCATGTAGTGCCAAATAACACTGAAAACACTGAAAATGATTGACAACATATTACTTATCATTTTGTAAATAGTTCTGTAAGTGTTTTTTAGAAGCCATGATTTGGCAACATTAAAGGTCTTAAAAAAGAACTGCTCTTTTCAGTGGTCATTATTTTGAGCGTGCCTCTATTTACAGGTGCTTTATAGCAAGCACTAAGAATTTCTCTATACAAAAGCTTGAAATAGTGGCTATTACATAGTGTTCCTTGCATTATTCCATACAACCTCAGTCATCAAAAATATTTTTGAGCTCTAACGTTTTTTACTCGATGTAGGTTTAGAAGTTTTTTAACCCCTTAATGACCAGACTGTTTTGGTCCTAAAAGAGCAGACACTTTTTAGTGATTTTGCACAAATGGGTGGAGTGTGTTTTAGCTGTTTTGATGGTGAAGTTAATTTTTTTCAACACAAGTACACACAAGTGCTTTTGACTTTTTTATGTGGTTTGCGCCATTTCTGGCATTGTATTTAGGGGCCGTCAGATGTTTTGTGGCTGGAGTTACATTTTTAGCTAGATTTAGAACTGGTAGAGTCATTATAAATGTCATTTTTTACTGCCTTTTATTTTGGTGGTATGTATGACTTTTTTAATCCCTTTTTTAAAAAATTTTTGGTAGTTGAAGTTACAAAAAATGGTGATTTGGTCATTTTGATTTGTTTCTTTATGCCATTCTGTTAAAGTAGCTATTAATTAATAATATTTTGTTGAATATTATTAATTAATATGCATAGATAGGCATATCCGGCTGATGCTAGCTCCGCCTATTTATTTCCCACACTATACTATTCCCTTCACACTTAAGCTATAGCGGCGTCTATATAGACCACGTACACTGTATTTTAAACAATAAAAGGCTTTATTACAAAACAAGGTCTACTGTTTATTTATTTACACTATATCCATATATATTTATATAAATGGCTTATAAATATATATGTATACAGTTGCACCACAAAATACTAAAACTACCTACACTGCACACTTCCCACAATTAATTCCACTCACAATACTAAATACACACACTCACAATATTACACAATATAGCAGCCCACCCTCACCTACACTTATTCTGTCCCTGGGAACAAAGGGTTAAATCACAGTAATCAGGGGATAACGAGGGATGATGTCAGGGAAGGGGTTAATGGTATTTGGTTGCAGGGGTACTTATGGCAGGGCAAGGCAGGGGTTAAATCAAGGGATCCAGGGGTTTGATTGCAGGGCTGGGCACTCCAGGGGATGCAGGGAAACTGGGGTATTGGGTTAATGGTGGGGCATCAGGGGTCTGGCAGGGCTGTCAGGTCCACAGGGCAGGGGTGACAAGGGGTGCAGGGGTTAACAGGGCTCCAGGGGGGTATGGGCAGGCAGCTGGGGTTACAGGGCAGCACCAGGGGTTAATGGTAGGGCAGGAGAAAGAAGGGGTTAATCATTGGTGGTTCAGGGGAACCAGGGTACTCAGCCAATCCTTTATGGGGGTTCCAGCTCGTCTCCAGGGGGGGGGGGGGTCGCTCGTCTCCAGGGGTTGCTCGTTGTCCAGGGGATGATTCTTGTAAGTGGGGAGGCACGGCTCAACTGATGAGCACCGGGCGATCAGGGTTTTTAAACCCGATCGCCCGCGCTCCCATGTTCCCGCGCTGCCGGTGTGCGCGCTTGCGAGCGCACGCCGGCAGCTGTGCACACCTGGGGCCGGCGCGCTGATATGACGTCAGCGCGCCGGGCCCGAGCGCCCAGGAATTTCACAGGCGGAGGATCTCTTTGGCGGAGGATCTCTTTGATCCTCCTGCCTGTGAATCTCCCATATCTCCGGCGCTGTAATTACAGCGCCGGAGGAGGGAGGAGACCAGAGACAGGGAAACTGTTTGTTTCCCTGTCATGTTAATCACCCCCAACAGCGTTGAGGGCGGTTAACAAAAGGGACAGAGGATCTTATCGATCCTCTGTCCTTTTGAAGTGCCTGAGACTGGACTGATAGTCCAGTCATCAGGTCACCATCTGCAAGCGCATTAGTATGCGCTTGCAGGTTACCGAGGGGGCACCTGGCTGAATGCATGTATCTTAGATACATGTTCATGACTGGGAATCATGCACATGTATCTATATACATTTGTGGGATATTAGGGGTGTATATAGGAGGAAAGGGGGCATTAATATAAACAGGGGGAATATTATATACATATAGATGTATATATATACATCTGGGGCATATATACATACATCTATACGTATCAGGCACATTGGGCATGAATGGGGGCATATATTTGAAATGGGGCAATATGCCCTACTGAGGGACCACATTACTGTGGGGCCATGCAAGGCCCACAGATATACACATATTGTATGTATATATGCATATGCAAGCCCAATTAAAGGGGCATGCATGCATATACATATATACATCCTGGCCCAACACGTCCTTCTACACATTCACCATATGGGGTAAATACAGTAAATACGTACTCTATATATTTTAGTAGTTTGACCATTTTTGTTGGCAATAATACCAAATTTTTTTGTTGTTTATTATTATTACATAGTCAAATATCCTTACATTTCCATGTTGTCTATCAGTTACTGATCATTATAGGAGTTTACATAGGCGTTTGGTCCATATACAAACAATAATAGTGAATGGATTCAGAAAGTAGTTACTGCCATATACTGTAACAGTATAGAGAATATTCCCTTATTTCATGTCCTCTGCCCTTCTTTCTCTCTTTCCTTATTTGCTGGACTAACCAGCTGTTGGAATTTACTTTCCCAATGTACAATGCTATATTGCAATGCTATACTTCAAAGCATTTCTAGCAAAGAGTCAATAATTGTGAGGTCATGGTCAGTCATAAAGTTCAAGTTAAAGAAAGATTACAAGAAAGGCCAGACTAATTCAAAACCTGGGTCATACCATTTCTGTGTATTTGATGCCTGATAAAATGTGTCTTGTTGTCCATTAAATAAAAAGTTAACACTCTGAATGTATGTGACTGTATAACAAAGACTTGCATACAGTATATATATATATATATATATATATATATATATATATATATATATATATATATAGTGGAGGAAATAAGTATTTGATCCCCCACTGACTTTAAAAGTTTTAATACAAAAAAATAAATGAAACGTCTCATAATTTTATGCCAGCTTTATTTTAACAGTGCCACATAGAATATCAAAAGAAAAACGGAGAAAATTACATGAAATGAGAAATAAAAAATAATTTGCATTTCACTGAGGGAAATAAGTATTTGATCCCCTAGTAAAACATCATTTAATACTTGGTGGCAAAACCCTTGTTGGCAAGCACAGCAGTCACGGGAGGCCGGCGACGCGCTCCCTCCGCGCAGCGCCGCCGGACCTCTCCGCCCCCCTAGAGACGAGCAGTAGGGAATTGAAGTGCTGGTCTGGTCAGCCAGCACTTCATCAGTTAATTTGTCTGTTGGGTTTTTAGCCATGTGGTGCTGATCACACCACATGGCTACTTTGCATTGTTTTGACAGCTTGCTCCGCCTCAGGTCATGTGATGCTGGCCACATCACATGATCCTGGGCGGGCTATTTAAAGATGGCAACTGCCCTTTCACATTGCCTGTTATTAGTTTTTCTGGTGCAGTGCTTGCGTTTGTTCCGAGAGATATTCTGGTTTTCCTGACTCCCGGCTTTCTGACCTCGACTTCGATTTTGCCTCCTCCTCTAGTTTTGACGTTCCCTCCAGGTTTGACTCGGCTTGTTGACAATTCTCTTATTGTGTTTGTATTGTTCTGTGTTGTTCGTCTCGTGTTTCCCTTCCCTGCCTTCACTTATACAGTATAGGAACTGTCGCCCAGTTACGGTTTGGCTACCTAGGGCCTATACTGTAAGTAGGTAGGGTCAGAGGTGGGGTACAGACAGGGCTCACTATTCCCTGTGTTCCTGTCGTGACAACAGCAGTCAGACGTTTCTTATAGTTTTTATAAGGTTTGCACACACTTCAGGAGTAATTTTGGCCCACTCCTCTCTGCAAATCATCTCCATATCCTTAAAGGGGTTGGCCACCCTAAGCATACCTCCCAACTTTTGAAAATTGCAAAGAGGGACAATGTGTGCCCCGTGCATCACGGCAGTTTTTTTCATACAAGGCCACCCCTCTAACTCCGCCCAAAGCATAATTTCTGGAGCCCCTGCGGCAATTTTTTCTTGCGCTTCATTGTCCATATAAATATTAGCACATAAATCATCAGATTATAGATATTTTAAGGTCCAAATTACACCAAATAATGAAGGTCTGATCTAATTTATAGGTATAGACACTTTAGTAAGGAGCAATTTAGTAAATTTATTAATGCACATTTATGCATTAATCCTCCAGGTCAAAAAGAGGGACATTTAAGGATAAAAGAGGGACTGTCCCTCCCAAAGAGGGACACTTGGGAGGTATGCCCTAAGTATCAAAAATCCAAAGTTCCCCCAGACAATAGCCAACACTATGAAGTATTTCTCAGGTGACATATACTGGCTGTATGTCATTTATCTAACCTGTTCACCATGACACACTTCCCTGGAGGAGCTCCCTCAGACAGGCTGTGTGGGAGGAGCAGCTGCAAAGTGAAAGTAACAATCCCAGCATGCACTGCAGCAAGCTTGTTCAAAGGAGCAGTCACATGACCTCCCCGTCCACCTGTGTTCCCATAGAGACAAGAGCCCCTTAGATAATATCAATAACCCAGTTATCAGTGAATAACTGTTGTACAGTCATAGCAATAGAAAGAACGCCCCAGTCCCAACAGTAAAGGAGGGGGAGGGGTTACCCTTTTCATAAATTTGCTGTGGGGCCCAGTCATTTCTAGTTGTGCCACTGGATGTAAGCCAAAAACAGAATGGGGGGGGGAGTTATCATTTCCCTTGTTCCTAAAAAGTGGCGTTAAAAAGTTGCAAACTATGGGACAAATTTATCAAAACTCGTGTAAAGGAAAACTGGCTTGGTTTCAGATTCCACCTTTCATTTTTCAAAGCTCCTTTGGAAAATGAGAGGTGGAATCTGATTGGTTGCTATGGGCAACTAAGCCAGTTTTCCTTTACAGCAGTTTTAATAAATCTCCCTCTATGTGTTTACAAATTTTTAACTGCGCTTTTTTTTTTTTTTTTTTTTTTAAAGGGCGTGACCAGTCACCCCAACAAATTTATGTTCATTTTCACCAGTTTTCTGACTCAAATGAAGCCAGAAATCTATGGCAGCTCTGAGCTGTCATAGATTTCTGTTTAGGTGAACGGACTGCACAAATCGATATGCTGACATACAGAGGAGCCTCCTGTCTATCATCATATGACCCGCTCCCAGCTGACAGCCCATCAATCATCTATGAATATATGACTACCCTTCATCTGGGAAAAAAGGGAAAATGAGTGTAGTCAAATAGCTATATATAACGTACAGGGGGGTCACAAGTCACTATATATAATGTACAGGGGGTCACACAACACTATATATAATGTACAGGGGGTCACACATCTGTATATACAGTATAAAGGGGGTCACACATCACTATATATAATGTAAAGGAGTTCACACATCACTATATATAATGTACAGGGGGTCACACATCACTATATACAGTGTACAGGGGGTCACACATCATTATATATAATGTACAGGGGGTCACATATCTGTATAAACAGTATAAAGGGGGTCACTGTACAGGGGTTCACAGATCTCTGTATGCAGTGGTGGGGGGTCACACATCAGTATATACAGTGTATGGTGGTGGTGGTGGGGTCAACTATTACTATATACAGGGGGTCACACATCACTATATACAGTATAAAGTGGTGATCAGATATCACTGTATTGGGGGCATCATATATCACTATATACAGTGTGCAGGAAAGAGAGGGCACATATTTACAGATGACATCAGTGACTGCTGCTGATATCACTGACCTCAGCCATACTGACAGCTCAGAAGGGGTTAAAGCTCCTGACCTGTTGGTCTGGCTGGAATAAACATGTCTGTGATAAGATCACATTACAGAGTGGTCATAGACAGGACAGACACTAGGATTGCTCACACTTTGTTGTCCACAGCATCTTCCTGGCTCTGCTACATCACTGCAGTCAGTGAGCTCCATCACAGATTCTCCTCAGTCTCTCTTCCTCTTGCAAAGTTTCTTTATTTCAGCTTCTAACAAGTTTCTCTGCTAAGCCCCTTAAGCCCTGTATAGTCAGGACTGCAGTCACAGCAGAAGGAAACTTCTCTGACACAAGCAGGGTGCCTTTAAGACCCAGGAGCAGCACACTCCTTCCATGGACTATTGCACATGCAGGCATGGACAAGACAAGCAGCTATGAGAGCAGGACTGAGGGGGCGTGGCTTCCAATAGCAAAGGAACCAGGCAGATCTGCTGCAGATATGAGGAAGTTTATTGTCTCCCTGATTTCTTTAGAGTTTTAATAAGTGCTAACAAAGTGGCCAACCCCTTTAAGGTTTTTAGGCATGCATTTGGAAACGTGAAGCTTCAGCTCTCTCCATAGATTTTCGATGGGATTGAGGTCAGGAGACTGGCTAGGCCATTCCATGACCTTGATATGCTTCTTATGGAGCCACTCCTTTGTTTCCTTGGCTGTATGTTTTGGGTCGTTGTCGTGCTGAAAGACCCATCCACGACCCATTTTCAGTGCCCTGGCGGAGGCAAGGAGGTTGTCACCCAGGATTTTGCGATACATGGCCCCGTTCATCTTCCCAATGCGGTGAAGTTGGCCTGTGCCCTTAGAAGAAAAACACCCCCAAAACATAATACTTCCACCACCATGCTTGACGGTGGGGATGGTATTCTTAGGGTCATATTCTGTATTTTTCTTCCTCCAAACACGTTGAGTTGAGGCCAAAGAGCTCAATTTTGGTCTCATCAGACCACAGCACCTTCTCCCAGTCTCTCTCGGAGTCATTAATATGTTCATTGGTAAACTTGAGGCGGGCCTGGACGTGAGCCTTCTTGAGCAGAGGAACCTTGCGTGCACTGCAGGATTTTAAACCATTATGTCTCAGTGTGTTACCAATGGTTTTTTTGGAGACTGTGGTCCCAGCTGCCTTGAGATCATTACTCAGCTCCTCCCGTGTAGTTCTTGGCTGATTTGTAACCTTTCTCATGATCAATGAGACTCCACGAGGTGATATCTTGCATGGAGCTCCAGGCCTGGGTCGATTGACAGTAATGTTGTACTTTATTGCACCAACAGTTGTCACCTTCTCATCCAGCTTCCTACTTATGGCTTTGTAGCCCATTCCAGCCTTGTGTAGGGCAACAATTTTGTCCCTGACATCTTTAGACAGCTCTTTAGTCTTGCCCATGGTGGAGATGTTGGAGTGTCACTGAGACTGTTGGCAGGTGGCCTTTTATACAGGTGACAATTTGGGACAGGTGTCTCTCATCCAGGTAACGACTTCACTGTGATTAGGGTGTGTCAGTGATCTGTGGGAGCCAACATTAGTCATGGTTTTACTAGGGGATCAAATACTTATTTCCCTCAATGAAATGCAAATTCTTTTTTATTTCTCATTTCATGTAATTTTCTCAATTTTTCTTTTGATATTCTGTGTGGCACTGTTAAAATAAAGCTGGCATAAAATTATGAGACATTTCATTTATTTTTTGTATTAAAACTTTTAAAGTCAGTGGGGGATCAAACACTTATTTCTTCCACTGTATATATATATTGTGAGGGGTTACACTCGGGATCGCCTTTGCTGGGGTCAAAGGACACTCGTCTGTATCATCCAATTCAGATCAAACACTGAGGTATACGTTTCAAACTGATTTCTAGCCAGGTTTAATGGTAAGGTTGCAGATAAAATAACAAAACAACAAGACAAGAAAACTTCGCCTGTCCGGCACTTACTATACATATGACATCCCTGTCTACCTGCTGGAGGGCTTCTCCCTCTCAGCTCACAAAATAAGACTTTCAGCAACCTTTACTCACGTTTGGCTCACTCACACAGACAGACTTTCTGTGTCCCCAGGCAGAGAGAGACTGTCTGACCTCCTGGTCTGTTATGTCCCCACCCTCTGTGCTGCTTCATTAATTATCTCACAGGTGAGAGGCTTTCACCTGCTACTTCACATAAGAGAGAAATCTTGGGGAAGTATACCTCCCTTCCACCACCAATCCTGCATTGGTATCATAATATATATATATATATATATACACTAAACAAAAAATGGCAGCAGCACTAGATAAGCCAGGACACATGAACATGAGGTGAATATGTGAAAAAAGTAGAAAAGCATAACTGCTATATAGTAAGTAAAGTGGAAGCTCTTAGCGCATATACATGATCATAAATATGTCGGGCTCATCCACCAACGATCAAGGTGGCTTCCAATCGGATGAGTCCTACACTAACACTGACTTGCATCCTACATAAACCGGCAGGCCCATATCAGGGGAACATCTTACCCGGTCAGAAGCTGCACCAGTCTCAACAGGAGTGCTAAATTCCCCAGAGGGACTGGTGCAGCTTCTGACCGGGTAAGATGTTCCCCTGATATGGGCCTGCCGGTTTATGTAGGATGCAAGTCAGTGTTAGTGTAGGACTCATCCGATTGGAAGCCACCTTGATCGTTGGTGGATGAGCCCGACATATTTATGATCATGTATATGCGCTAAGAGCTTCCACTTTACTTACTATATAGCAGTTATGCTTTTCTACTTTTTTCACATATTCTCCTCATGTTCATGTATATGCGCTAAGAGCTTCCACTTTACTTACTATATAGCAGTTATGCTTTTCTACTTTTTTCACATATTCTCCTCATGTTCATGTGTCCTGGCTTATCTAGTGCTGCTGCCATTTTTTGTTTAGTATTTAACTAGCCAGCAGGTAGCTTGCACCTGACTTTCATCTGCAGGAGGTGCTGTCTGTTTTTTGTCATTTTGTATATATATATATATATATATATATATATATATATATATATATATGAGATGAGTGAATTTCATGAAATTTATTTTGGTTCAGATTCTATAGATGCAGCTGTCATCTTCGATTCAGTCCAGATATATTCAACCAGATTTGAAAGCCCTCAAGTCTTGTATGACACTATGGGGTCTCCTAGGACTGTATCCAACCCCTCTTCAGCTCTTTAATGCCAAGACAACAATAGAAATAACAGCACATATGGCTATGGGTAAACTGATGGTAACTACCTGGTGGAAGACGGTCTGTTTAACCCCTTAGCCCTTTCACTCCCAGAGGATTTTTTGGTTTTGCATTTTCGTTTTGTACTCCCTGCCTTCACACAGCCATAACTTTTTTATTTTTCTGTTCACATAGCTGTATGAGGGCTTGTTTTTTTGCGGGACAAGTTTTACTTTTCAACGCCACCATTTAATATTGCTTATGATATTGATATTAGTGGGAAGCGGAAAATTCAAATTGGGTGACATTGCAAAAAGAAAACGCAATTCCGCCACGATTTTACGGGTTTTTTTATTTACGGTGTTCGATGCATTAAAACTGACCACTTACTTTCATTCTACAGGTCAGTACAAATCCGGCGATATCTAATATGTATAGTTTTTTTTGTGTTTTGATAGTGATAAAATAATTATGAAATTTTGATTTTTTTTTTTTTTTTTTTTTGTCGCCATATTTTGACGTATATTTGGTGTTTATGTAAACAGAGCTGTATGGGGGCTCATTTTTTTGGGGGGCGATCTGAACTTTTCATTGATACCATTCTGGGGTGCGTATGACCTTTGTATGCCTCGATCAAAGCTGACCGCAGCATGCACAGGGTTTGCGGATGGCAAGGGTGCTCTCTGCTTCCCTATCAGGTTCCATGCGCTGCAGTGACGGGGACCCGATGTCACAGAAAGCAGCCTGATGGCTGGGTCTCACAGGCAGGCTGTCAGCATTGAAGCTGACAGCCAATGTACTACAATACACAATATATTGTAATACATTGCAGAGAGGATCAGACCCCCATTAGTTGAAGCCCCAGAGTAGAACAAAAATAAAAAGTAAAAAAAGTTTTTAAAAAAAGTGTTTTCCATAATAAAAAATAACGTTTCATGTTAAAAAAATGCCACTTTCCAAAAATAAAAAACATAAAACAAAAAATAGAAAAAAAAGAAAAAACAGACATATTTGGTATTGCCGCGTCCGTAACGACTGGCTCTATAAAAATATCACATGACCTCTAGATCAACTTGTAGGATAACAGGCCGCACTGGATGGACAGATGTATTTTTTCGGCCTTATAAACTATGTTACTATGTTACCTAACCCCTCAGGTGAACACCGTAAAAAAAAATAAAAATAAAAACTGTGCTAAAAAAACTATTTTTTTGTCACCTTACATCACTAAAAGTGCAACACCAAGCGATCAAAAATGCGTATGTCCCCCAAAATAATACCAATCTAACCATCACCGCATCCCGCAAAAAATGAGCCCCTGTTTAAGACAATTGCCCAAAAAATAAAGAAAAACTGGACTTTGGAGACACTAAAACATGATTTTTTTTTTTGTTTAAAAAATGATATTATTGTGTAAAACTTAAGTAAATAAGAACAGTATACATGTTAGGTATCGCCACATCCGTAACAACCTGCTCTATAAAAATCCCACATGACTTAACCCTTCAGGTTAACACAGTAAACAAAATAAAATAAAAAAATTGGACAGAGTACACCTACAATATACGTTGGTTGCTATGACCAAGGGAGTTTGTCCACCAGAAACATGTCAGGGAAATTGATTTGATTTTACATTTTTATATATGTTTCAAGAGTAAATAAAGTATGATGGATTTTATCTTATCTGAACAAGTTTCTATTTTCAATATACATTAGTAACTGTGACACACACCAGTATCTCAAGAGTACAAATCTGTGATCAATTTATTTTTTTATATTCAAGTAAAACATTTTTTTACGTAAAAGGTCAATTGAACAGTGACCACTACAATATAAGGTTGGTAACTATAATACATGCCAATATGTCAGGCAACAGCACCAGGATTAATATTTTAGAAAAATTGTTGTTGTTGTGAACTATGTGTAGAGTAGAATAGCTTTAAATTCTTCACACTAGCACAATCAGTATCCTTGAGGCGGCCTGAATAAGTTGCACAATGACTCACTAAATCTGTCAATTAGTTTGTCTAGATATTGTCTTCTCACTGTATTCTGTTTTTATTTCTGTGAAATCTCTTTCCTCTATTTAACCCTTTCAGCCCCAGGCCTGTTTTCACCTTCCTGCCCAGGCTATTTTTTGCAAATCTGACGTGTCACTTTATGTGGTAATAACTTTGGAACGCTTTTACTTATCCAGGCCATTCTGAGATTTTTTCCTCGTCATATATTGTGTTTCACGACAGTAGTAAATTTGGGGCAAAATATTTCATTTTTATTTATAAAAAAAATACCAAATTTACCAAAAATTTGGAAAAATTTGCAAATTTCAATTTCTCTACTTTCAAAATACATAGCAATACCTCCAAAATAGTTATTATTTTACATTCCCCATATGTCTACTTTATGTTGGCATTATTTTATAAATATCATTTTACTTTTTTAGGACGTTAGAAGGCATAGATATTGAGAAGCCATTTTTAAAATTTTCAACAAAATTCCAAAACCATTTTTTTAAGCACAAATTCAGATATAAAGTGATTTTGCGGGGCATACGTAATGGAAACCACCCATAAATGACCCCATTTTAGAAACTACACCCTTCAAGCTATTCAAAACTGATTTTACTAACTCTGTTAACCCTATGTTTTCCATGAGAATTGACAGAAAATTGGCATGAAATTTCAAAATTTCACTTTTTTTTTTTTTTAGCAGATTTTCAATTTTAATCTATTTTCCATGAAACACATCGAGGGTTAACAGCAAAACAAAACTCAAAATCTATTACCCCGATTCTGGAGTTTACAGAAACACCCCATATGTGCACAAAAACTAATGTATGGGCAGACAGCAGGCTTCATAGTGGAAGGAGCACCATATGGCTTTTGGAGAGCGGAATTAGCTGGAATAATAATTGGGAGCTATATCGCATATAAAGACACCCTGAGCTGGCCCTACAGTGGAAAACCCCCAAAAGTGACCCCATTTTGGAAAGAGCACTGCTCAAGGAATCTTTCAAGGTGTGTGGTGAGCACTTTGAGTTCAAAGGTGTTTTGTAGAATTAGGATACACGCGGCAGTAAAAATGAAAAATTGCAATTTTTTGACAAAAAAGTTGCTTAACACCCACATTTTTCACTTTCACAAAGGGTAACGGGACAAAATGCACCCCACATTTTGGTCACCATTTCCCCCCGAATATGGAAACACCCCATATATGCTTGTAGCCCAATGTACTGGCGCACAGCAGGCTTCAGAGTGGAAGGAGCACCATATGGCTTTTGGAGAGAGGAATCAGCTGGAATAATAATTGGGAGCTATGTCGCACATGAAAGCACCCTGAGCTGGCCCTACAGTGGAAACCCCCCAAAAGTGACTCCATTTTGGAAAGAGCACCCCTCAAGGAATCTTTCAAGGTGTGTGGTGAGCACTTTGAGCTCAAAGGTGTTTCCTAGAATTAGGATACACGCGGCAGAGCTGGCCCTACAGTGGAAAACCCCCAAAAGTGACCCCATTTTGTAAAGAGCACCCCCATACGAACATTTTAAGTGGTAGAAAGGGTACTTTTCAGCACACTGGTGTCTCACAGTAGTCAGAAACACTTGTAAAAGCATTTCAAAGCACACATTTATGAAAATGAAAAATTACTAGCAGACCCCAAAGTTTCACTTTCACAAGAAATTAAAGGAGAAAATGCATCCCACATTTTGTTCCCCATTTTCTCCCTATTCAGGAAACACCCCAAATGTGCTCATAGCCCGCTGTATGGGCGCACAGCAGGCCTCTAGAGGCCAACAGCAAAATATGGATTTTGCAGGCCAGAACTAACAAATATGTTTTTTTAATTGTCATGTCGCATTCAAATAATTCCTGTGGTCCCCAGAAATTAAAAACCCCAAGAAGTGACCCCATTTTGGAAAGAGCACCCCCTTACAAACATTTTAAGTGGTAGGAAGGGTACTTTTTAGCAAACTGGTGTCTCACAGAAGGCAGAAACACAGAAAGCATTTCAAAGCACACATTTGTGAAAATGAAAACACTCCATGTGTGCTTGTAGCTCGCTGTTTTGGGGCACAGCAAGCAAGCTGCAAAATGTGCATTTTGCAGGCCAGAATGGACAGAAATGGATTTTACATTCTATTTGTCTTTTAAAAAATTCCTGAGGTCTCCAGAAATTAAAACCCCCAAGAAGTGACCCATTTTGGAAAGAGCACCCCCGTACAAACATTTTAAGTGGTAGAAAGGGTACTTTTTAGCAAACTGGTGTCTCACAGAAGGCAGAAACACTTGTAAAAGCATTTCAAAGCACACATTTGTGAAAATGAAAAATTACTAGCAGACCCCAATTTTTCATATTCACAAGGGGTTAAAAGAGAAAATGCACCCCAGTATGTGTTCCCCATTTTCTCCCCATTATGGCAACACTCCATTTGTGCTTGTAGCTCGCTGTTTTGGGGCACAGCAAGCAAGCTGCAAAATGTGCATTTTGCAGGCCTGAATGGACAGAAATGGATTTTATGTTCCATTTGTCTTTTAAAAAATTCCTGAGGTCCCCAGAAATTAAAAACCCCAAGAAGTGACCATTTTGGAAAGAGCACCCCCGTACAAACATTTTAAGTGGTAGAAAGGGTACTTTTTAGCATACTGGTGTCTCATAGAAATCAATATGCAGTGTTTGGTGAAAAGTGGATATGTAAGCAATCTGGGCAAAATCATAGATATAAGGTGGTAAAACTACAGAGTAAGTAAAGGATGAAATTAAATTAATAATCCATGGATGAGTGGTAGATTCTGAAAGACTCCTTCATGCACAGGCCAGGTTTTTCAGGGCAGGTTTCACAGTGATAAATTGGTGTCCTTCCTAATCCCCCTTTTTGAACACACCCTGCATCGTTTTTGGGTCCTTCCCTTCCTCGCTGTCTGGGGAACTTCCCCTGGGAAATGTTGTCCAGGTACAACACGGGCACCGTAACTTGCAGAAGTACTGGGACCCTCTTCAGCTTGGTTGGGAAAAATTAGGGTCTTGATCACTACTTCTTGAAAGGGAAGGAAAATTCCTGTGTGTCCTGTAGACTTAAATAGCACGTACGCATTGTACATTGCCATCTGTACAATATGTACGGCTAGCTTTTTGTACCACACTTTTGTTTTTCGTGTGGCACTGCAGGGCTTCAGAACTTGATCTGAAAAATCAACTCCTCCCATGTGCCTGTTGTAGGCCAGGATGCAGTCTGGTTTGGGGACAGTGGTGGTGGTAGCACGTACTGCGGCAGGGGAACTGGTGTTGGGGTGAATGCTGGACGTCCCTCTTGTCCTTGTACTTAACCACCATCATGTTTTTATGGAGGAGAGCCCTACTTTCACCCTTTCTCAGTGGTTGCCTTACCAGGGACCTAGGGAGGCCTCTCTGATTTTTGCATACTGTGCCGCAAGCCACAGTATGCCTGGCACTTATGGAAATGAAGAGGGGTAAGCTGGTATAATAGTTATCCACATAGAGGTGGTAACCCTTATCCAGCAGTGGGTGCAGCAAATCCCACACTAGATTCCCACTAACTCCTAGGCCAGGGGGGCATTCTGGGGGTTCTATCCGGGTGTCCCTCCCTTCATAAACCCGGAACCTATAGGTGTACCCAGACCTACTCTCGCAGAGCTTGTACATTTTTATGCCATACCTTGCCCGCTTGCTGGGCAGGTACTGGCGGAATTTTAACCTCCGCTTGAAATGCACCAGGAACTCATCTATACAGATGTTTTCTTCTGGGGTGTGCACTTCAGAAAACTTGGCGCTGAAGTGGTCAAGGATGAAAAGCCGATCAAATGTCGGGTCACTTTGGGGCGGACACTGTGCATTATCATTATAATGCAAAAATTTCAGAATAGAATCAAATCTATTCCGGGCCATGGCGTTACTAAATATTGGAGTGTGGTACAAGACATCCACACTCCAATACTGTCTCATTTTTGGTTTTTTAATAAGCCCCATGTGCAGCAAAAGCCCCCAGAAGATTTTCATTTGTGCTGCTGTTACTGGGGTCCAACCAAGGGGTCTTGCGTATGATGACGTGGGGTTCTGGGTAATGAACTGCTGGGCATATAAATTGGTTTGGACCGCAATAAAATTTACTAAATCGTCACTGAAAAAGATTTTGAAAAAATCAATTTCGGTGAAGCCCGTGCAGTCAATTTGAATTCCAGACTTTCCCACGAACTCTGGAATTTGGGGCTGATAAACGTCAGGGGGTGGGGTCCAAATGGGCTCACTCTGGGGGGCTACCTCAGCTATCATTCTGGGGCTCCTCCTAGAGGGTCCCTCATCAGCGGATGATGATGATGATGAGGGGGTAGAGGAGTAGAGGAAAGTGGCATCCTCTTCTCCTTCAGTGGCCGACTCGGTATCAGAGGCAAAGATGGCGTATACCTCTTCTGCCGAGTACACTCGTTGGGATGATTGGGACATTTTTATTTTATTGGGGTGTGATGGGTGAAACGTGTAAAACTTTACTTAGTGTGAGGGTATGTAGTGTTTTCACATGTGAAGGGGTTTCTTATATTTTTTAAATAGAATAAAAAAATGAAAAGGGTGGGGAATAAAAAAACTTTACTTTTCTGTAAAAAAAAGTCTTCTGTAAAAAAAAAGTATTTACTGCAGAAAAAAAGGCTTTACTGCAGAAAAAAGTATTTACTGCACAAAAAAAAGAGACGCGATCAGTAATGGACACTACTGATCGGTTCTCAGTGGTTGCAAAAAGCACGTACACAGATGGTGCGTTCGTGCACATTCCTAAACTGACACTAACTAAAATTTATCTTTCTACCACTAACTGAGGTTCTTTTTTTCACACAAAATATGTAAAAAAATAACCTAAAAAATGTGCAGATGCTGCTGATACAGCACGCACGCACAAAAATTCACTAGAGTCCTCTTCAAACTGCACGTACGCAGATAGTGCATTTGTGCAAAACCCTAAACTGACACTAACTGAAATTTATCTATCTACCACTAACTGAGGTTCTTTTTTCACACAAAATATGTGTGTATATATATATATATATATATATATATATATATATATATATTTACAGTACAGACCAAAAGTTTGGACACACCTTCTCATTCAAAGAGTTTTCTGTATTTTCATGACTATGAAAATTGTAGATTCACACTGAAGGCATCAAAACTATGAATTAACACATGTGGAATTATATACTTAACAAAAAAGTGTGAAACAACTAAAAATATGTCTTATATTCTAGGTTCTTCAAAATAGCCACCTTTTGCTTTGATTACTGCTTTGCACACTCTTGGCATTCTCTAATAAGTGGAATTTCTTGCCTTATAAATGGGGTTGGGACCATGAGTTGTGTTGGGCAGAAGTCAGGTGGATACACAGCTGATAGTCCTACTGAATAGACTGTTAGAATTTGTATTATGGCAAGAAAAAAGGAGCTAAGTAAAGAAAAACGAGTGGCCATCATTACTTTAAGAAATGAAGGTCAGGCAGTCTGAAAAATTGGGAAAAGTTTGAAAGTGTCCCCAAGTGCAGTCGCAAAAACCATCAAGTGCTACAAAGAAACTGGCTCACATGAGGACCGCCCCAGGAAAGGAAGACCAAGAGTTACCTCTGCTGCGGAGGATAAGTTCATCCGAGTCACCAGCCTCAGAAATCGCAGGTTAACAGCAGCTCAGATTAGAGACCAGGTCAATGCCACACAGAGTTCTAGCAGCAGACACATCTCTACAACAACTGTTAAGAGGAGACTGTGTGCAGCAGGCCTTCATGGTAAAATAGCTGCTAGGAAACCACTGCTAAGGACAGGCAACAAGCAGAAGAGACTTGTTTGGGCTAAAGAACACAAGGAATGGACATTAGACCAGTGGAAATCTGTGCTTTGGTCTGATGAGTCCAAATTTGAGATCTTTGGTTCCAACCACCGTGTCTTTGTGCGATGCAGAAAAGGGGAACGGATGGACTCTACATGCCTGGTTCCCACTGTGAAGCATGGAGGAGGAGGTGTGATGGTGTGGGGTGCTTTGCTGGTGACACTGTTGGGGATTTATTCAAAATTGAAGGCATACTGAACCAGCATGGCTACCACAACATCTTGCAGCGGCAAGCTATTCCATCCAGTTTGCATTTAGTTGGACCATCATTTATTTATCAACAGGACAATGACCCCAAACACGCCTCCACGCTGTGTAAGGGCTATTTGACCAAGAAGGAGAGTGATGAGGTGCTATGCCAGATGACCTGGTCTCCACAGTCACCAGACCTGAACCCAATCGAGATGGTTTGGGGTGAGCTGGACCGCAGAGTGAAGGCAAAAGGGCCAACAAGTGCTAAGCATCTCTGGGAACTCCTTCAAGAATGTTGGAATACCGTTTCAGGTGACTACCTCTTGAAGCTCATCAAGAGAATGCCAAGAGTGTGCAAAGCAGTAATCAAAGCAAAAGGTGGCTACTTTGAAGAACCTAGAATATAAGACATATTTTCAGTTGTTTCACACTTTTATGTTAAGTATATAATTCCACATGTGTTAATTCATAGTTTTGATGCCTTCAGTGTGAATCTACAATTTTCATAGTCATGAAAATACAGAAAACTCTTTGAATGAGAAGGTGTGTCCAAACTTTTGGTCTGTACTGTATATATATATATATATATATATATATATCTAGCTGGAATTCTTTTTCACTCCAAAAAAATTTGCTGATGCAGCACGCACGCACACAGAATGTGTGTGCGTGCAAAACCTGTAGTAAAAAAATTCACTACAGTGTAAAAAAACTGATCACTGGCTAAAAATTCACATATATATATATATATATATATATATATATATATAGAGAGAGAGAGAGATATGGGGCTCTATATATATTTATATAAAACCCTAACTGTAATTTCTTCTTTTTGGACATAAAAAAAAAGAGAAAAAAAAAGCACAAAAAATTATCCCCAGGTGCTGATCAGGCAGGTATGCACTGAAAAGCACTGGGCGGTCACAGCTCGCACGCAGAAAAAGCGGTGCAGAGCTGAAAAATTGTTAAAAAGAAAAAAGGCAAAAATCGCACGGACCAAGTGACGTCCGTAAAGGACGGGTGGGCGGAGGAACGGGAGGAGACAGGGACAGGGATGGAGGGTGGCTTAGGGATCTGGAACTACTTCTTCTTTTCTTCTTTTCTTCTTCTTTTCAGCAGGAAAAACGCAGGTCACGGAAAGTCGCAGTGGTGTTGCACCACAAGTACCAGCAAGCCAACAGCAGCACAGACAAGGACAGTACCTCTCTGCATGCAGTCACCAGCTAGAATGGCTGCATGCAGGATGGTTCTGCCCTTTCCTGTGCAGCTATAGAGCTGCCATTAGCTGGAGCAGCGCTGGCAGGGGACCCAAAACACTGGAGTCCCCTGCCTGACCTCAGGAAAGACAAGTGCTGACTAGTTCAGCACCTGTCACTTTGGGATGACCCCCCCCTCCCGCTCCCCCTGCAGCTCCGATTACTTCCTGGAGCTGCGATGGGCCGGTCTATGGAAACCAGCCAATCGCAGCCCCCGGAGCTGCAGTGCAGCCATCACAACCCGGTCCCTCGGCGATTACGCCCGCCGTAGTACTACTGCGCTGGGCGTCAAGCCCCTTCACACAGCGCCGTAATATTACAGCGCTGGGCGTGAAGGGGTTAACAGATGTCCTATCCCTCTAATGTATAAGCCCAGAAAACGCATGCAAATCCTTGCTGCAATGATATATCGTGCCTGTGACACGTCCACTGACATCACAGCTACACTCCCTCATGATGAGCTGAGGCAAGCCACTACGGGAAAATCTGGGTCATATGATCCTCCTTCTGCTCATCTTCCTTGTATGCTGATTCATCATTGAATGATTCATGTGGGACGATTCACAAAAACTTCAAATTAGCTAAAAAACATAGGGACACATTTATTAAGACTGGCATTTTAAATAAAGCCCTAAGCTGGCAGTGGTTCCGCTGAAGTTATGAAGAGGCAACGGCCTCCGTCAGTTCTAAATGTAAGACAGCTTCCAAGCAGCCAATGTCAGGCGGGGACAGGGACAAGCCTCCCTAGTGTCACAATGATTTTTTTTTATTTCCTGAAGATGATTATGGGGTGACCATCTTCCCTGAAATGTTCTTACCAGCATTTAGATAGCTTTTAGAAAATTACTTTACGGCTGCCCCATGGTCCATAGACACAATGGTCTGAAGGGGACCTCACTGACTTCTATGGTAGAATTCTCTAGGCATGCTCTGTGACCTGAGGTAGGCAGAGGTCATTGTACAAGGAAATAATAGATAAGCTCTGACAATCAGCTATTTGCATACATAGAGAAGTAAGGGCCCCATAGCAAGGATCAAACAAGGCCCCCCACACAGGACAGAAGGGTTTCCACCTAAACCCCTTTAAATTACCCTTGAGCCATTTTTTCCACTGCCTCATTTGCTAAAAGTTGTTCCTTTAGAGGGTAGAGTCCTGACCAAGTTTTCACCTCCAGAAGAAGAGGAGATAATCCCAACTAAGACTAGGCCCCCTCTTGCCCTGGGCCCCATAGCAGTCGCCTGGTCTTCCGTTATTGTAGTTACATCCCTGTGTGAATGGTGGATCCTGTCTTATCTATACACAGAGGTAGTATCATTATAGGCAGGATTAGAAGCACAGATAAGCAGGTAACTACAGTAAAGTGATCTGTACAGACCAAGAAGTGACTCCTATTATTAGGCTTAGTGTCCAGTGAGAAAACTGCTGTATTTTATGATTAAAATAGAGTTTAAATAGAGATATTGACATGGAAAATTAAAAACATCAGCCTTTAAAAACTCTTTACATACAGTATATGTTAAACATTAAAACATGATTTAAACATTAGCTCATTTTCTAATGATATGTTCCCATTAAATCTGTGTGTTCTATGATGATATTGAGCTGTTTTTATGTAAATCTGCTACTTAAAAGTAGACTTAGGCATGTAATTTTTGGGTTGTAGACGTTGTAAGGCTTTAGTGCTTGAGGGGGCACATTTGCACCGCTGTGACGTAAAATGACACATGAAGGGTGGGGGATCTGATAGCTAAGCAGATCTTTTAGAGCTTTTGCACTCAGGGCCAGGAGCTTCCAGTTTAGGACTGTTGTTCTGTGCTGACCTTGTTCCATATCTTATTGTTACATTGTAACTTACAACATAGGTTTATATGGCATCGTCATTCTCGAAAATTCATATTTAACAGGAGATGTCTTTCGGTGTCATAAAGCCTCAGGGTTATTATTTCACTTTATATATTAGCATATGATTGCGTGAAGTGTGCTCTGTTTTTCAGAAAACATTGAGGCACCTTGAGATTCCCAAACATCCTTCCTTCAGTGACTATGTGAAGATTTATTTTACAACCTATCATTGAAAGAAGACTGCTGCACTCTTTTAAATCTTTCAGCTGATTTATCATTGTCAGTTGTGAGTTTTTCACTGGAAAAAAAGTCTTCAATTTGTAGTTAGGAAATTGTTATTTGCAGTGAGTGTCAGTCATGATTCATTTTTGAATTCATGTGAGTGATGCCTTTAGTTTCCCATTTCAATTTTCTACTGGACCTGCATGCAAGTATAACTACAGCGGCAGAAAGGAAAAGGACAAGCTTGTTTTTGTGCTGCTTTATATTTTCTTAGGAAGGGACAAAGTGATGATCAGTAAAACATCCAAAAGAAATGATTTTGCAATTGTAAAAAGAAGAATTAGATTTGTTTCTAACATGCTGAAATGTTCATCTTAAAAAGACATAAACCACACAATCTTTTGTAAGTTCCAGAATACACTTATTCTGAACATGATTCCATAGTCACTGCATAAAAACACATTGAGGCAAGTTTGGGAGGATAATGTAAGAAAGGTTTTGATCTATAAAACTGGAATGTTTTTAGCTGTTTTGTTGGTGGAGTAGGTTGTACAACAAGCCAGTGTATGACGTCTGCAACATTTTTTATTTACATTTACTAAGGAGCGGACAGATGTTTCGTGAGTGGAATTTCATGTTTAGTCAGAATTATCACTTTTATAATAAATTAAATTAGACTTTAGATTTAAAAATCAATCATAATACATGCTCCAAATTTAATCATTTGGTACATTTGCCACATAAATGTCTTAAAAACAGCAGACTCCAAAAAGTTATTGTCAAAATATTGCCCTCATAATACATTACCCTCATAATATATTATTCCAATACAGGGGCGGACTTGCCATAGACCCTACAGGAAATTTTCCTGGTGGGCCGATGCCCATAGGGCCTCCTCACTGGCGCTGGCCAGATACATACTGCTAAGGAAACTATAGTGGTCATTTTTAAAGGAAGTCCAGGTAGCATAATGAAGGTAGGCCTGGCTTGGTGTTTTGGCCCAAATCTCACTTTCTGAGCCCTCTGATCCATATCTGTACTTGAGACAATTGGAGGAGGACAGAATATGGCAGCTATTGATGGCCACCATAGAGGGACAGCTTTTGGGGAGGTATTTTGTGCTGCACTGTGGTATTTGGTTCTGTGATATGGTATTCTGTGCTGTACTAAGGTATTAATGACCCTACCAGCTTGTATTGGCCCCATCTACTTGTGTTGCCCTACTGTCTGTCAATTTGAACCCACCTACATTGAATGCACTGGATCCACTTTAAGGTATTTTTCCAGGGCCACATTAAGTTCCCAGTCCACCCCTGCCCTAATAAACTGTACAGTCTAAAGATGAGCCAAATTTATCACGGGGTCTGATGCTGGATAATAAATTTGTCTAGTCTGAGTTTATATCACTTGCCTTAGTTCTCACAAATAAATAAATAAATAAATAAATGGCACATTTTTGTTGCACAATAGCAACTATTAAGCTTTTTCCTGTTCCATTTAGCCTCACCCTCTTTTTGCTAGCCATGTTGGATGAGGCGTAAATAGTGTCTAAATTGAATAAAACGTGTTGTGCAAGGCATGTACAGCAGTTTTTTTTAGTAATTTCACCAGGATTCTGACATATTGTCCATAGTAAATCTGCAGCTATGCGGCTTCCTCTGTTGGAATTTTCCTCTGGATGTTCTCAAAATCCGCCATGTATGTGTAAAATGCCCCCATAGGGGGTTGTTTTTCCCTGTTTCTGTGGCTCCTTTGGATGCCCCAGTTTCAGTGGAAATGCGCAAAAACAGTGTAAATGTCCAGCAGGAGTGTTTTAAATATTTATTAAAAAAAGTAAAAAAAAATGTGATGACTAAAAATATAATAAAATACAAATATAAAACAAAAAAATCTATACCAAACTGTCACCATAGCTGCCCCATTCACTAAAGCCTATCCATATTATATATCTAAATGACTGCCTGAACATAGGGAACCCATTTGTATAATTCATTTTGTTGTTAACTTTTATATATATATAAAAAAAAATAAAAAGCAACTGTATAGCTGTAATTTTTTTCATTTGTTGCAGTGTTTCCTAAATAAAATGAAAAAAGATAAAAAAAATCCCTAGAAACAAATCATTAAAAAGCCCCATGTGTCATGTAAAAAAGATTTGTAAAAAGTATTGTTTGCAACTTTTTTAGGACCTTTAAACCACCTTGTGTGCCAAATCACACAAATGATTGGTCATTAAGATTTTTTCAGACCTGATCATTAAGGGGTTAATAATTCCAACATATTCGTGCAACCCACCATGAATTGAGCATCGCACAGTGGTCCACTGACTGCACTATTTCTTGGCAACAGGTTCATTCTAACTCAACTGCAGTTGAAGGTGGTTTTGTATGCCTTGCACTATGTTCTTTAGGGGGTGTAGGATGCTTCAGAGCATCAGTCATTTAAAGGGTTGGACCCCCTAAATAAATGAATGAATTGTTATATATTTGCTTCTACTTGTAGTACATTATAATGCTTTTAGAGTTGCCTCCCCAGTATTTGTGACACACACGTTGCTTCCACACATAGGCTTAGCTTGTTGTTTGCCTGAATGTTTATGGGTCTCACCTTTGGTCATCAGTGGAATTTCAATATAGAACTGTTGAAAAAGGATATGTTATGCGGCATGGCAGGGAAAACGAAATGCTCTGCAGAGTTGGAAATGACTTTTCGACTCCATTTGTTTTCTCTTACACTCTCTGTCAAAGTCACATTCTGTCTGTATGACAGGTTTTGTATGCTGAATGAGAATGAAAGACAAACAATGCATGGCTATACAATCTTATGCTTGAAATTCTTTTATTTCTTCTGCAGCTCGAAACAATAGAAATTAAAACCCATTTTGTCTTTGTTTCAGAAGCCATAGTAAAGTGAGCCTATTTCTATTCATAGTAACAGCATTTAAGGAAAATGGATACTCCTACAATGGGCCAATGTGCATCAAAAATGTGTCTTGAAATGGTCCAAAATGAAGCTTATGATTAACAATGGGCTTTATCATGTGGAATGTTAATTCTACAGTTAAATGATTGAAATGTCATACAGAAGACAAGGATTGTTCATTGGTTTTTCTTTCTTCTTCAATCACAAATTAAATATATTCCACACCATTTACAAGTTAATGTTGGAAGACTGCTCTGTTTCCACATACGTTTTAACTCTTACATTTCTCCACAGAAAGGATGACTTCTTACTGAAGTAGAATGCTGCTTAGGAATGCAGGAAATCAGTGATAGAAGAAAATATGTTTATGTAAAACATAAAGCGACGATTATATCAGGACACGACATCCTAAAATGCAAACTTACTGATATTTGGGTGACTGGATAAGTAATTGATTCATTCTGTTTCCAATATTGGATTATAAAACACAACCAACAATTTTACCTGATAGTAAGGCGACAGGCCAGTAGGCCCATCTCATTCATCATTTTCTATGCCAGGTTTAGTGGAAGAAAATGGTATAAATGTAAGACAGCAAGGAAGCTGGATTATATTTAGTAGTGGCACTGGGTGCACCAAAGTTATATAGAGACCGGTGCTTCACCATGACACCAGCGGATCCACCACCTCAGCTGGGACCTTACTAAGGCTACTTTCACACTTGCGTTTACATTTTCCAGTATTGAGATCTGGCAGAGGAAAAACACCGGTCTTAATAAATGTCCCCCTATGTTCATCATAAAGATATCTTCTCTAGTGCAACAGGACTCTGCAAACATACACTATATGAACTAATGCTATAAACACTGTATAAAATGAATATATTTTATAATATAAAATATAAGTGAATATATTTTGATTAGTGATTGTATTGCTACATACAGATCCAATTCATTCATCACAGGAATTAACCTGTTGTAGCAGGACTGTACCGCTTCAAACATTAAATCCCATTGGTCATTATGTGAAAATAAAATGGACACTGGAACTCGGATTCATAATTGCTTGTGACGCGTGTCACAATCCCAGGTTTGAGTTCCTTATTGATTATATTTGCGCATGTGCCGCTACTCACTACTACTCAGTAATAGTGCATGGATGAGATTAAGATTTTCTTGTGAGACCAGCAGCCATTTTATTTAAATTGCATAGTGGACAATACAATCTAATGGTGGTAGAGGGACAGTTAAGTTAAAGTTAAATTAAGTACTCTGATGAACGAGTTGGATTCCTATGTAGTGGCATAAACCAATTCACTCATCACTAATTTTTATCAAAATCATTTGTGCTCCACCCATCCACCACCGCAAGGTGATCTCTTACTGGATGGGTATCTACTCTATGATATCTCTCTCTCTGTGACGAATGGCCTCTTATTTAGGGAAAGCAGACTTCACATACATACTGTGTCTGCTTGATTTGTTACCAGGCTCTATGCCAGCCAGCCTCCAATGAATTCAGACTACAGATATAGATTGCACTAATTTTTCATTAGTGCAATATATGTGGCTGTAGCGTGCTCTCCCTGAATTCATTGGAGGCTAGCTGACATATGGAGCCATGCACAAATAATGTTGATCAAAATATATTTGCTAAATACCGCATATTCATTTTATATAGTGAATGTAGCATTAGTTTATATATTATATGTTAGCACAGTACAGTTGAATTGTTTTTGTTTTTATATTGGTAGTTTCAGCCAATGGTATATTTTCATCTTTTAGCCTAGTGGAACCGACTTTGATGGCTCAGTTTATTTTTTAATTCAGATTCCCCCAACATTCATCCCTCCAATGGTACAAAATTAATCAAAGGGAATATATGATCTACAACCTATGGCTTTGCTCTGTGATCATTGTTAACTTGTGGTGTCTACAGTCGAGGATCCATCTTTTCTAACATAGCCATCTTCTTAGACAAGATTTTACATAATTATGCTGTTAACACTAGGTCCTATATTAGAGACACTGGTGACTTCCTGAATAAAATTGGAAGTATACCCATCTCCTCCACTTGTCTTTTGGCCTAATTTGACGTTGTTAATTTATACACGTCTATTGATCACAATAGGGGCATAAATGCTGTCCAGAGATGTTTAATTAAGAGTAACTACACAGCGGAATGTAAATACTTTATTGGTTAATTACTGGATCTGGTACTGAGGAATAATTATTTTTCCTTCTCTGGGCAATTTTATTTGCAATTACGTGGGACCGCCATGGGGTCCAACATGGCGCCCACGTATGCAAATATTTACATGGCGGATCTCGAGGAGAGATGCATCTATGTGTCCCACCACTTCAGCAATGTGCTGGGGTGGTGGCGATACATAGATGACATCTTCCTAATCTGGACTGGGACGCAGTCATCTCTAGACTCTTTTCATGAGTATCTCAACTCTATTGACATGGATATTAAATTTACCTTGACTAGCTCCCCAAAACAAATCCAGTTTTCATACACATTGGTCACGGTTGATGGTGATCATCTTGTTACAGATATTTACACCAAACCGACGGACTGCAACACATTATTACGATATGACAGCTGTCATCCAAGGTCAACCATCAACTCTCTTCCCCTTAGTCAATTTCTCTGTGTTAAGAGAATTATACAGGATCCGGAATTATTACCGGTTAGGTTTCAACAGATGACTGATAAATTCAAAGCCAGAGGATATCCACGACATTTACTGGAAAAACACTGCAAACAGACACTGACTGAGGTTAAGGACAATAAGCAAACTAAATCTATGGATCGCATTCCTTTCATTACTACATATTCAGAACAAAGCAATAAAATTGGTAATGTGATTAGGAAACATTGGCACATCTTGTGCAGTAATTACAAACATGTCTCCGAGTTTACTGTTCCACCGTTGATCTCTTATTGACGACCACATAACCTCAGAGATATGTTGGTCAAACCAGAGGTTCGTTCTAAGGTTTCTAGACAGACCTATCACTACACGTAAGACTGGATGTTTTCCATGTTTGAGCTGCGTGAACTGTTCACATATGCGTAAAGGTGACAGTTTTACACACCCCGATACTGGACGTACTTATAAGATCCGTCACTACTTGACTTGTGACACTACACATGTAATTTATTTATTAATATGTCCATGCAAACTACTTTATATTGGTGAAACAACTTGGGACTTAAAAACTAAACTTAACCAACATCGTTATACGATTAGAAAATGAAAAAAGGATCTTCCGTTCCCTAAAGACTTCACAGACTGTAATCATAGTGAACGGGATCTTAAATTTATGATTTTGAATCATGTGCCTCCTCCCCATCATGGGGGTGACAGGGAACTTATGCTGAAAAAGACGGAGTTGTGGTGGATTTACCAATTACAGACCCTCAAACCAAAAGGTCTCAATGTAGAATTTAAATGGAGTCTAATGGATTGAATGATACTATAACTGGCCTCCCTTGTATTGTGTCCTCTCTGTTGATTACTGTAACCTGTAGGTATTATTAGTAGATATTGGTTGTATTTACATACTTACCTTATTCTTTTTTATCTACAGTTCTCAACTTCTTTGTCAAGATTTCTACGGATGTGTCTTGGTGATATAAAGGTGGACTCCGCGTGGATTTACATTTTCTATTTTCATTATTCTGTTCCCTGCTTCTAGTAAGACTCAAGTTGGGGATTCATTACGGTTACTTCTTGTTTATGTGTCTATGAGGACTGGGTGGCTGCACTTTACCTACTGTCACTTTTGGCTGACGCTACGGGATAGATCTTGGTCTCATGGGTTGGTCACGGACTGGTGATTATCCTTGTGAATCTATAAAAAGGCTGACATGATGGGCCTAATGTGGGCATTATCATGTTTGGCCCATCCTTTGGGTGTAATCAGCCATACCCTTGGGGTCGGTTGGGGACAATGATCCTGCCCCTGAACCAATCCCATCACAGTGTCAATTCAGCATACCTTAGGCCCCCCTGTATTAGGTCCTCTATGATACTGTATCTAGACAACCCTGGATGATGCTATATAACTATATAGCTCATGATCTGGTGTCGTATTCATAATATATACGTTTTCTTACTGGAATTATTTAGTCCCCTAAACTATTGAGTCTACATGCAGGTGTTTAATTAACATTTTTATGATTAAATATTTTTTGAATATATATATACTTTTTTTTATATATACTTGTTCCTCCCCCCAAATGCTATGAGTCTGGTTTCTGGATAGCGTCTGGTCCTGTTACCTAGTGACGATGCACAGTTGACGATTAGTACGTACGTTTGGCCGCCTGATCGGGTTTCGGCACTCTGACGGCCGCTGGAGCGCACGCCTAGTGCGTGCGTTCTATGGGTCACGTTCGCCGGGCTGGACTGGGTTTGGTCACGTGTGTCGGACATGGCTTGGGCGCCCTGATGCTCTCTGTTACATCGAGCATACGCATTGAGGCAGTGAGGATGCGGCCGTGGTCCACTGAATCACCAATGATACATACCTGTTTTGTAAGTTTCTTACGATTTTAATAATCACGCCCACAAGTAGGTGTATTGGGTTACACTAATTAACATAGAGACACAATATATTTATATACATGCTTATGAATTATGATTTATTGATCACCATTGTTATTGTTTACCACGGCACGATCATGTTAACACGTTTTGATGTGTTTTGCACTATTTTTGTATGAATTTCTTCCAGATGAATTGATTCTGTATGCTAATGTTCACTACGTTAATCATGTATGCTAATTATCCACTGGTCTATATAATGTCACAACCTGTATCTACTCATTGCTTGACAAAGGCCCCATGGAGCAGGGCTGAAACGTTGCATGGAATAAAAAGATCCACAACTTTTTGCACAAGCCTGGTGTGGTGCCTCATCTTTTGTGATTTATGGTGGCCTGACATTAACACAACCTGCACAGCTGGTGCATGGTGTATTACTCTCTGTATACTATATACCTGACATCCGTAGCTATTTTTTCTGCCGTTAATTAAGGCCACAGTTCCTCATTGGCGTCTGCTGTATAACATTTGCTCAAGGAGGGACATATAGTGTAGGGATAGGATTTGGCTAGGCAGGGCTAGTAGTTCTGTTCAAAAGACACAAAAGTCCATTGTTATATCTGGCTGCATTTTTTAAAAAAAATTTTGGGGCAAAAAGAACGCAAGTGTGTCTGACGCTAATACCACGTGCACAGAGTGTGCATTAGAACCGTTCTGTAGTCTATATACCTGACATCCGTTGCTATTTTTCTACCGTTAATTAAGGCCGCAGTACCTCTTTTGCGTCTGCTGTATAACATTTGCGCAAGGAGGCACATATAGTGTAGGGATAGGATTTGGCTAGGCAGGGCTAGTTGTTCTGTTCAAAAGACACAAAAGTCCATTGTTATATCTGGCTGCAATATATTATTTTTGAGGTGGGTTAAAAATTGCGCAAGGTTGCCTGACCTTAACACCACCTTTTCAGCATCTGCTGTCTAACATTTGTTTATCCCAAATAACAGAAATCCGATGTATTTTTTTCTGCAGCTATTGAAGGCGACATTACTAATGTCGCTGTGATTAGCGGCAGAAAGAAACGCAATAAATGTCAGGTACATAGGAGAAACATACATTGTCCTGCACATGTAATGTCACCGTGATTAGCGGCAGAAAGAAACGCAATAAATGTCAGGTACAGTACATAGGAGAAACATACATTGTCCTGCACATGTAATGTCACCGTGATTAGCGGAAGAAAGAAACGCAATAAATGTTAGGTATATAGGAGAAACACATACTGTCCTACACATGCTGTGCAGCTGGTGTTAAGATTAGACAAACTTGCGCAAATTTTGACCATCAAGAATAACAATATTGCAGCCAGATATAACAAAAGTCCTTAAAAGGACTTTTGGGTCTTTTCAACAGAACAACTAGCCCTGCCTAGACAAATCCTTTCCCTACACTATCGTGTGCCTGATTGCGCAAACATTATACATTATATGAAAAATGGCTGAAAAAATACACTGGATGTCAGGTATTTAGGATACAGAAAGGTTATACTGCACATGCAGCACAGGTATGTGACATTACCTGCGCTGCGTCTGCTGCATAACGTTTGCTCATTCAGTGAAATTTTTCTGCTCATACACTAACAAAAAATCTGAACAACTGTACTTTTGACAAACTTGCATATATACCATTTAGTATGTGCAAGGCGAGCAGTAAGGGACAGGGAAGTGGGCGTGCTGCTGATGGTGCACGGTGGGCGCGGTGAAACAGTGTCTGCTGGCAGAGCACAAGAAACAAAGTCATCCAAATCTCCTAGCTTCATGTCTCAGTTTGGGGGGCGGCGCAAGACAGGTTCTTGTTAGGTCAATATGTCAGGAGGAGGACCAGAGTGAGGTTAATTTTTTAGGTTAAAAAATTAGGGGTGAGGGCTTCCTGGTGAACCTCTTAAATATTTAAAGGTGAGTGCAGCCTAATAAGCAGTTTGATATGATGGAGGAAGAGGAGGAAGAGGACGAGAAGAGGAAGGGGTGCATGGAAGTACAGTGTATTCAATACACCTTAAAAGGCACATTTAAAGTTCCTTTATGTTCAGCCGCTTTCCTCTGGTGGGGTAGCGAAGTCAGGGGCAATCCAGGCCTTGTTCATTTTGATTAGCGTCAGTATTTTCAGTTGACAGGCAGATGCGCTTAGCAGCTATTATGCCCCCAGCAGCACTAAATAACCGCTCTGACAAAACGCTGGCGGCAGGGCAGGTCAGCACCTCCAAGGCGTAGAGCACCAGTTTGTGCCACGTGTTCAGCTTAGACACCCAATAATTATAAGGCACAGAGGGATCGCTAAAGACTTTGACATTGTCAGCTAGGTACTCCTTTACCATTTTCCAAAACTTTTCCCTCCTAGTTGTGACACTAGGCCGCTTATCAGAACCTTTTCCACATGCAGTGCTGTCTCACCTTAATTGTGAGGAGGTAGAGTTCCAGCACGTGCTCAGGTCGCACAGCAGTCAGTGAGCTGGCAAGGATAAGCACAGCTGCAGCGTTGCCAGACCGGCGGAAGCTGTAGGTGACTTTCAAAAATGTGCACCTTCACCAGCAGCTCAGGCAAAAAAGTGTAGTTTTTGAGAAACCGCTGAACCACTAAATTGAAGCAGTTGTTTGGCCTGAGGGAGACTCCTGTTCGTCCTTCCTGTTGGAGGAACAGGTAGACTCATTCCTGTCATTAGTTCCAGGGTCCTATAGGGTCAGTTCCTGTGTATGAACTCGCCTACATTTGAGGCCTGTTCATACTGGTAGTCAATCAGGATTAGAGTCATGGTTTCCTTTAGGAGGTGTCCATCTACCTTCCTTATTTTCCAGGCCTAATCTTCTTTCCCTCCTACGATCTGTGTGGTTTTCCCCCCACACCTGAGCGTGACAGTATGTGTGTGAGCTTGCCGAGCTCCAAAGCCGCCACCAAGTTGCGGCCGTTATCAGACACAACCACGCCTGGTTGTAGGTTGAGTGGCGAGAGCCACAGCTCAGCCTGTTCCCTTATACCCTGCCACAGCACTGTGGCAGTGTGTTGTTTGTCACGTAAGCAAATAAGTTTCAGCACAGCCTGTTTCCGCTTCCCCACCACTGTGCTAAACTGCTTCCAGCTACTGACTGATGGCTGACTGGTGCTGCAAGATGAGAATTCCTAGATGGAAGTGGTGGAGGAGAAGGAGGGGTTTCAGCCGCTAATGAAGGTGGTGGCGGAAATCCTGATGGAAGTAGGGCCCTCACTCCTTTGTGTCGGTAGCACCTGTGCCATCCCAGGGTACGACTCGCTTCCAGCCTCCACAACATTCACCCAGTGTGCTGTCAGGGAAATGTAGCGTCCCTGGCCAAAAGCACTTGTCCATGTGTCAGTCATTAAGTGGACCTTCCCAGTAACTGCATTGGTCAGGGCACGGGTTATGTTACTGGACACATGCTGATGTAAGGCGGTGAGGGCACACCGGCAAAAATAGTGGCGGCTAGGTACTGAGTAACGAGGGACAGCCGCCGCCATCAGACTGCGAAAAGCCTCAGTGCCCACAAGCTTCATTTTCAGCGCCAGCAATTTGTAAAGGTGTGCATTTAGTGTTATGGCCTATGCAGTGGCGTAGCTACCGGGGGGGCAGGGGGGGGCGACGGCTCCGGGCCCAGTGACTCAGGGGGGCCCAGCAAGGATGACCTTGCCTACTATCAGGCGAATACAAGTGAGCGCTTCCATTATGGAAGCGCTCACTTGTATTTAGGGACCCCCATCAGACCTCAGATCAGCCCACCCAGCCACATAGGATTAAAATAAAAAACCTTACTTACCTGTTCTGCGCTGCGGCTGCCCTCTGGTCCGCGCTCCGCTCTCTTCCCTGGCGGCGCGCACTATGACCTGACGCTGCACCTGATCTGAGGTCTGATGGGGGCACAATACGCTGATCTGAGGTCTGATAGGGGCACAGTAGGCTGATCTGAGGTCTGATGGGGGCACAATACGCTGATCTGAGGTCTAATGGAGGCACAATACGCTGATCTGAGGTCTGATGGGAGCACAATACGCTGATGTGAGGTCTGATGGGGGCACAGTAGGCTGATGTGAGGTCTGATGGGGGCACAGTAGGCTGATTTGAGGTCTGATGGGGGCTCAATACGGTGATCTGAGGTCTGATGGGGGCACAGTAGGCTGATGTGAGGTCTGATGGGGGCACAGTACGCTGATCTGAGGTCTGATGGGGGCACAATACGCTGATCTGAGGTCTGATGGGGGCACAGTAGGCTGATATGAGGTCTGATGGGGGCACAGTAGGCTGATGTGAGGTCTGATGGGGGCACAGTAGGCTGATCCGAGGTCTGATGGGGGCACAATACGCTGATCTGAGATCTGATGGGGGCACAATACACTGATCTGAGGTCTGATGGGGGCACAATACGCTGGTCTGAGGTCTGATAGGGGCACAGTAGGCTGATCTGAGGTCTGATGGGGGCACATTCTGCTGATCTGAGGTCTGATGGGGGCACAATATGCTGATCTGAGGTCTGATGGGGCACAATACGCTGATCTAAGGTCTGATGGGGGCACAGTAGGCTGATCTTAGGTCTGATGGGGGCACATTCTGTTGATCTAAGGTCTGATGGGGGCACAATACGCTGATCTGAGGTCTGATGGGGGCACAGTAGGCTGATGTGAGGACTAATGGGGGCACATTCTGCTGATCTGAGGTCTGATGGGGTACAATACGCTGATCTGAGGTCTGATGGGGCACAATACGCTGATGTGAGGTCTGATGGGGGCACAATCTGGGGTCTGATGGGGGCACAGTACGCTGATCTGAGGTCTGATGGGGCACAATACACTGATCTGAGGTCTGATGGGGGCACATTCTGATGATCTGAGGTCTGATGGGGGCAGGGGACTGTTAGTTTAGTGATGTAAAAACTGGGGACAGGTTTCCTTTAACATAGGAGTCCCGTTGTTTTTTAATCCTATTACTCCTATATTTTACTGCATTATATGGTAGAGTATTTAGACTAGGGTATGTAGAAAGTCTATTGTACTGTACTTAACAGCATGGATGATCTAGCAGTTTATATAGTCATCTTTCTAATACAATATTATAACCACAACTAGTAGTATGTGCCTGTGAAGTTGGAAACGTGCGTTTGGGAAGCCAAGTGGGGGGCCCACTCAAGTATGTTTCGCCCCCCCTGTGCTGAACCTCTAGCTACGCCTCTGGGCCTATGGGTGGGTGGCTGGGTATTTGCACTTTCGTTCAAAGGCCTGGGGTATGGACATCTGTACGCTGCGCTGGGACACAGAAGTGTATGTGCTCGCTGATTGTGCTTGCGAGGGTCCAGATGCAGGGGGGAGGCATCTGGGCCTACGTCTTGGCTAGCACGTAACACAGAGAAGAGGAGGCAGTGGTGTGACCCGCAGACAGCGATTGTGGATCCAGGCGTTTTGCCCACCTATTAGGGTGCTTTGCTGCCATGAAAATCATGCTGGTGGTGGTCAGGTTGCTAGTGTTCATGCCCCTGCTCATTTTAGTATGGCACAGGTTGCAAATGATAATTTTTTTATTGCCCACACTTGTTGGTGTGGCCTGCCTTCTCCCTTTTGCCACCCCACCGCCTCTTACAGCCTGTTGCGGTGCTGTGCATCCCTCCCCCTCTGTACTGCTGTCCTCGCTCAGCTTGCCTCCTTCCCATGTTGGGCCAGTGATTTCATCGTCCACTACTTCCTCTTCCTCTTCGGGAAGGAATTTTTTCCCTTAAAGTGAGGAATATTGGCTTCTACATCACAGGGTTTTTTTTGCCTTCCTCTGAATCAGCTTGCAGGATAACAGGCCAAACTGGATGGAACCATGTCTTTTTTTGGCCTTATAAACTATGTTACTATGTTACTTCTTCACTCTGGTCCTCATCCTGACAAGTTGACGTTCAGTGCTGCTGACACTCAAAAACATTTGGGGTGAGGGTCTGCTGCTGATCTGACCGTCTAAAACTTTAGGGGCGAGTGCCTGCTGCTGATCTGACTGTGAAAAATATTAGGGGTGAGGGCCTGCTACTACTTGCACTTTATATACAAGTAAATATATGTTTCATAATAATATTTCCTCTAAAATCAATGTTATATTTGGTTTGGGGGGGTATTATTGTCATTACGTAAAAGTAGCGTAATAGTCGGACATCATCGTGAATATCAGCGACTTTGGAGTCCAAGATGCATCCAGACATCCTCCCCATGCTGTTCCCTAACCATTTCTGTGGTGTTTCCACTATTTTCTGACGTTTCCCTATGAACCAGACACCATCACCTCTGCAGAGCAGGGGGTGCCTGGTCTTCTCCCATTGACTTCCATTATACTCGGGTGCTCGGCCGAGCACTCGAGCACCACCTAGTGTTCGGCCAGAGCACCCGAGCATCGCGGTGCTCGATCATCACTACTAATGACATACTGAATATAATTGTGATTTTTGTATCATTTGAAAGCTTGGAATGCGACCTTTCAAATAAGGTCTGCTACCAATCCCAAGATGTGAGCAGCTAAAGTAGCCCTTCCCTCTTCAGTCTGGTTTGCTTTGAGCACTTGCAGCAGTAGAGCTGGGCACTGTTTCCTGCAGAATAAAAGTACTTTTTTCTGAACATGGAATAAAGGCACAAAGTGTAAACAGGTATGTCTGGGATGTGTATGCAATCTTCTGTGGGGCAGTGGACTTGGACTGTATATCCCAACTTGGACTGTATATCCAATGAAACGTTTTGGGCAAAACAGCTCACTGTACACATCTTCAAATATGTCCCAGCATGTGATGGCCCTCTCCCTTTTTCATAAAGTATCATGTATCAAAAAAGCATTTGTATTGCTCATAGCATGCCAAAAGTTTGAAAATTAAAGCGAAATTGGTTACTCTTGGCAACAAGGACAATATTTCTCTGAGACTATTTTGGTTTATTCAGATTCTTTTCAGATTTTTATTTTCAGGTTTTAGAATTTTGTTGAATCTTGCCAGTCTTAATTTTAACTAGAAATATATGATCAATTTTATTAATATTGTACAGTGCGTAATCTTTAATGAGTTAGAAAATATAAAGTTAATTTAAAAAGTTGAGCAAGTTGAAATCTTGATATACTATTTGTCAAGCTACATTTGTTTTGCTTTCTGCTTTTGCTCTGAATAAAACACATTAATTAACTTGAGCACGCTGTCTTCTTATGCCGTCTAATCAAACATCTGCTCAATACATATGATTCAATAAATTTGGTGGACAGATTGCAGGAATACAAAAGAAATGTTTAAAGCAATAAATTACATATCTCCAAAAATCTACAACAAGGCAATACATGCACATTTTGTGAACAACAGATCTAGTACTGTATATATATATATATATATATATATATATATATATATATATATATATACATTGTATATATCTAATATATAAAGCTGAGTGTATGTGTGTGTGTATGTCCGCTAAAGGAATCCGCACCGCTGCATCTACAATCACAAAATTTGGCACACATGTACATCAGGTGTCTGGGAAGGTTTTAGAACAGTTTTCAACTCTCCAGGACGTACCGTTCCTGAGATATTCCCAAAAAATGCATTAGCCAATAGTAGCCTGGTCACATGACCCTTATCAGCCAATAGAAGCTCACAGGCACACACCAGGTTTCTATGACAACCTAGCCAGTTCACTGCTGTAGGTCTGCATTAAAGAGGCAGAGCACTGTGGATGACAATGGTAAATGGGTATTCCTGGTTACCATAACTATAACTTATGTTTTAGACTAACTCATTATCAATCATTACCTCATATAATGTAAATTTTACATATTTACTGTTCAGTAGTAATAAAATATGTTTTCTTCCACTGCTACCCACCTTCCTCCTAAATCAGGCATCGACCTCTAATTCCGGCCACCGTCAAAAGAAGGACCACCCCCAGATCCCACTAAGTCACGCCCCTGACTCAGTCAGGCCACGCCCCTTCCATGCTGCATTTGACCGGGATTAAAAATATTGGTAAAAATCACCTTCTGTCAGCTGCAGGGGTGGGGGGAGGGTGACTTTCTCCCTGCAGCTCATTGCTCAGACTGCACAGTGCTGCTGCTGAGAGTGCTGCTGCTGTGTCCGTCCAGGCCTTGCGCATGACAGAGGACAGGGAGTCTGAAAGCCAGACCGTCCAGCCTAAAACAAGACCTCTGGCTACCCTAGGGGCAGGCTGATGTTAGGGTGGCCAGATGTCCGGCTTTAGGCTGGACAGTCCAGTTTTCTGGCTACCTGTTCTCCGTCTGACGCCTGGACAGACAAAGGGATGTCCACACTTTCAGTAGCTCACACTCAGACAGCTTCTCCTCCATGTCTTCACGGAGCCAGGGGGGGCGTGGCCTCATGTTTAGTGATGTGTCTTCATGGGAACTGGGGGCGCTGTTTCACGTTTGGGGGAATGGCCGGTGAGGTCTGGCTTTCTGGGGTGAAGACAGTGGCCACTCTAGCTGCTGTGGAGGTCACAGTTAAAGGGGCGGGCTTCTGTAGAGGTCACTGTTAAAGGGGTGGGCAGCTGTAGAGGTTACTGTTAAAGGGGCAGGCTGCTGTAGAGATCACTGTTGAAGGGGCAGGCTGCTGTAGAGATCACTGTTGAAGGGGCGGGCTGCTGTAGAGATCACTGTTAAAGGGGCGGGCTGCTGTAGAGGTCACTGTTTAAGGGGCGAACAGCTGTAGAGGTCCCTGTTAAAGGGGCGGGCTGCTGTAGAGGTCACTGTTAAAGGGGCAGGCCACTGTAGAGGTCTCTGTTAAAGGGGCTGGCCGCTGTAGAGGTCACTATTAAAGGGGCAGGCCGGTGTAGAGGTCACTGTTAAATGGGCAGGCACTGTAGAGGGCACTCTCGATATCTTTTAACGACACACACACACAAACAGTAAAAGAAATAAATTCAATATACCCGGGCGAAGCCGAGTCCTTCAGCTAGTATATATATATATATATATATGTGGCAGTGGGTAACTTGTTAAAAAGAATAGATTTAAAATATAAAAAAAGTCCCACTTATCTCAGCTTCTTAGGTTCACTGCCAGTCTCTACTTCCTGATCAATCTTTACATAGGAGCTAATCAATGGCCGCAGTAGTAATCAACCTCAGTGATTCTTTGTTTAGAGGGACTAGAAAGAATCAAAATGGCGATTTTCCATTTTTGTGCTTTCGTTTTTTATTCCCTGCCTTCCTGGGGCCATAACTGTTTTATTTTTTGTTCACATAGCCATACTGTATGAGGGCTTGTTTTCTGCCGGACAAGTTGTTCTTCCTAATGCCACAATTCATTTAATATTGTATATATTATTGTATTGTATATTGCATGTAGTGGGAAGCTGGAAACTAATTCCAAATGGAATGGAATTGGGAACGCAATGCAATTCTGCCACAGTTTTATGTGTTTTGATTTTATGACATTCATTATGCAGTAAAACTGACCCATGCCCTTCATTCACTGGGTCAGTATGCTTACAACGATGCCGCATTTATATAGTTTTTGTTGTGTTTTAATACTGAAAAAAAACACTTTGGGAAAAAAAAATGTCATCTCCATATTCTGAACTATATTGATTAGATTGCCATTTGTATTCTGTAATGATATTTTATCCTTTACAGAATATAGCATTCAGTATGTTCCAACGCAGTGCTGCCACAAGCAGGCCTGTATTAGAATACACCAGTGGTAAGCCTCAGAGCCTGAAGTAGGCTCTGGCCTATTACTGCAATGTAACAGCTTCACTGATCTCAGCTGGGGAAAGCTGTGACTGGAGCTGGGTACCTGCATTTTTACCACTCAAGAGCTGTGGGCCTTTGACCACTGCATCTGAGAGGTTAAATGTACCCAATTGGCATTTTCATTGACGACAGACATTAGCACTTGGTGTCTGGTGTGTGAAACAGCAGGCATCCATTGGCTATGGCACTCATCCAGGTCCAGAGTGGGCACCCTGTTTAAAGACCCCCACATCTGCCATACATGTACGTAAGAAGTCAGTAATGGGTTAAGCCATTCTGCCCATTTGTTATGTTACCAGTCACACAACCCCTTTAAAGGTTTTGTCCACCTTTTAAGCATTTTTAGTGTTCCAGTGCAACTAATATGAAAAACAACATTCTAAATTGGCTTAAACATTTTATGTTTCTATGGTAGCAGACAAGAAACAAACCCAGTGCAGTAGATCCTGCAGTTATATTGCTTTCCATCACATCCCACTTCTAGCTAATCTACCAAATCTATATTAGTAAAAAATAGGAGACAGATGGAACAGAGGAAACATCTTCAATTTAGAAAGTAAACAAGAATGCAGCAAGTGATCAGGATGCGAACAAAGCAAAATTGGAACATGAGATGATCATCTGTGGTATCTACCATATGTTTATATTGCTGTAATGACCTGGAAGCTCCTTTAACACTGTGACTATAAGTTAAACATAAGAAAAAAGGTCCAGACTGTAAGGGCTCATTTTCATTTCAGGGGTCACTGCAGCTACATCAAGAAAGTAGGTTTCTGGGGAAAGCAGATACTGGCTGGTCTGCCTCTATATCTAGAAGTCACCTCAGCCAAATGATACACCTACAGTAACATAATAAACTGGGTAGTTTGTTAAATAATCTGCCCAGTCTTTGTATGGACGCATAGGCTGGTTGAGATGTTGTATTTAGTACAGTCAGTCTACTGTGCCATGTAACATGGGCAGGGGCCCACCGGGGGACTTACTGTTAGTTTTCGATCATTGACATTATGTTCAGCTGCATTTACAAGCAACAGTCATCCCCTTCGTATGGATTGTTGCTATAGTTGTTCATCCTCATCACAGTTTTCTGGTTTGAAGACTGCACATCCCTGGTTACACAGGGCGATGTACTTCTCACAAATTATGAATTTAGGTGCAGCATGAAGAGGTGATCACTCCATGGGTGAGCATTTGCTTGTCCATCAGGTCACTGGCGCCAACTTTATACAAGACAATTAGTGGGAACGAGTGTTTGCATAAGCATTTACAGTAGTCACTGTGGAGACATAAGGTTAAGTGGGTGCTCTCGTCCACTGGCCTGGCTATCTTTGTAAAGACTGCATAGGGCCAGGGCTCATACCACTGAAAGCCTGTGATCCTTTTCCGTGGGTGGAACAATACACAGACAACACAGGCTGAGGATACGCTCCGGGAAGACTTTATTGGATAACCGACAGTCAACAGCATATAGTAATGTCCCAGCAAGGACACAGGATGGCACATGTTACAACGATTCACCCTTCCGCTGACTTGCCAGGGATTAAACCTCTTTGACTTCAGAGAGACCCAGGACCAACTACACCAGCCAGTAGTGTTCTCAAGGTGTTCCCTTTGTGGCAAAACTGACCTGTGCTCTTCATTGTGCTCTGGGACACAATGATTACAACAATACCACATATGTATAGGTTTTTATGTCTAAATAGTATAAAAATAAATTGAAACTTTTTTTTTTTACATCACCATATCATGACCCGCATATTTTATAGTTATGTCTATTGAGCTGTGTGGGGGCTCATTTTTTGCAGGACAATCTGTAGTTTTTTATTGATACCATTTTGGAGTGTGTGTGACTTTTTGATCACATTTTATTACATTTTTTTTGTGTAAGAAGCGATGAAAAAATGACTGACTATTTTGATCTTTTTTTCCATTACGCCATTTGCCGTATTGGGAAAATATTTTTATATCTTAATAGTACGGGCATTTTCAGATGCGGTGATGCCCATGATGTTTATATTTTTTGTTATTTATGTATTTATTTTTTTATTTTACTTAAAGGGGGTTGATTTAAACTTTTATTTTTTTATTTTTTAAAATATTTTTTAGCAGTTTTTTAAAACTTTTTTTATGATTTTGAAGCTCGTATTTGAGCACACAAAACCTATTTTTTTTTTAATTCTGAACCGTATTGTCTTTTAGACCCATTATTTGAAGAGAATTGCTAATTTGCTAATGTTGTCCTGCCACCTGCTGGCCAAAATAAGAATTGCAGCTTCAATACCCTAAGTCTCTTCAAAGAGACCCAGTGTATTGAATTCAATTACCGACATACTCATTGGCAGCAGAAGATGTCGGTAAGAAGCCTGAAGTGCAAACTCCTGGGTTTCTCACCCTTTAGATGCAGTGATCTCACTTGATCACGGCATTTAATGGCTTTAACATCTGCGATACGCATTATTGCCAGTTGCGGTCATTAGCCTTGGGTCTCTGATGTTTGAAACAATGGAGACCCACTGACCATGATGCCCACTGCACGTGCGATCAGGCGTCATGTTTGCACGTAGCTCCAGCACTGGCAGAGAATGGGTTAATGAATAAAATCGAAATAATGCTGAATCTTTTCCCACAACAGTATATGTTAACCTGCTCCACTCCTCTTGCTGTATAATATACTGTCTGTAGATCAGACACAATGTTAAGCATGACAGGTTACAAGCCTGTGCCTGTGCTGCGCACCGCAAATAGCTTGAATGGGTCCACGATCCACAAGAGACATTCCATACTGCAAAAAAAATAGGACATGTTCTATTTTTTTGCGGTGCAGAGGCACTGACCAAAATCCCACAGAAGCTCTTCGTAGTGCTTCCATGGGCTTCCGATCTGTGCCTCCACTCAACCGCTTTGTATCTTAAGAATTGCGGACCCATTCAAGTCAATTGTGGTCTGCAATTCGGGCATGGGGCACACACACTTGTGTACATGAGCCTTAAGACAACTTATCCCCTACCCACAGGCCAATCCTTCCTGTCTGAAAGGAACAGCAGGCGCACATGCGTGTCCACCACTCCATTCAACTGCATGGGACTGCCGGAGATAGCTGAGTGTAAGAGATTGACTACCTTTGGGGGTCCCATAGAGCTGAATGGAGTGACAGCACACATACGTGACTGCTTCATTGGAATGGTAGGAACATGAGCCCCAGCTCTCATCATTGGGGTTACCCCCATCTATGAATAAGTTGTTTTAATGGGTCAATCTCATTAAGCTTCTCACACTAAAGTATTACTGTAGTTCAATGGCACACTTCTGCCACTTATAACAACATTATTATAGAATCCTGTATTTACCCAGAAATGTCTCTCAAATTGTTTGCATATATTTTTAAGAATTTTACATTATTTGTATTTTTAGCAATACTGTCATAAGTCTTCCAAATGACAGCCCCATTTTTTTTTTTACTGACATGTAGCATGGCTTGGCCATAATATATCTGTAACTTTATGTTGATAATTATTTTCATGCCTTTCAATGACAAAGTTTTATAATGTCCACACTATAAAAAACAATCTACGCTGCTTGGACAGTTTTTATAAAGGCCATTTTAGCTCAATTCTAGCTGTTAGACTTCTTCAATCCTAGTTTAGATATATCATTAAGATTTTCTTTGTCAGCATAAAAACTTTTGTAAAATGGCATCCCATTAAGTAAAGTGTCTTTTTAAGCCTAATATTAGATTACCAGATGGTACCTCACAGTATACCGTCATGTGAACTCAATAAAGTTTTTACATTTATTTTGATACTGATGCCATAAATAATCACCACATGAGAAAATGTTACGATCTTGGAACATCCGCATTGAAATTTTACTAAGCTGCATTTCTCTTTTTAATATGTATGGCACTGAATGCATGTGATCCAATTTAGGAGCTATTGTACAAGAGAGCAATAAAAAGAAAAAAAAAAACAAGCATTTCAATAAAGAATGTTTATCTGAGAACATCGGTTATTGCTAAATCTGCTACAATATTTTATATGCACATTAGACACAAAGTAGAAAGATTTGATTAAAAAAGAAAAAAAACAAACATTTGGCTTTAAAAATGTTATATACGTAAAGAAAATATGCATATAAAGCATCATGAAAGCCAGGCTATTATTTCAGATGAGTTAGAAACTGGCAAGATATTTACAGTAGCCAAGCAACAAAAACAATGGGGTATGAATTAGTCTGTTCCTCAAATCTGATTCATCCATAAACTGCTGTACAACTGAAGAATGATTAGAACAAAGTCATGATGCTCTGAGTTTTCTTGAGACACACTTGAGTCAGTGATTCAAATAAAGTTATAAGCACATCATGCTTATCAATAATTAACACATCTGTTCACAGGGGTAGACTGGCCATAGAGCCTACAAGGAAATTTCCTGGTGGGCTGATGCCAAAGGGGCCACTCAAGCCCTCCTCATGGGTAACAGAAGGTACATAATAACCTGATGCTCTCAGCATGAATTACTTATGCTCCTGGACAATGGCCGCAGGAGTCCTCCTGAAATCAAGTGTATTACTGATCTGAGAACACCGATACAGTTGAATACTATTGTGAGGGTGACAATATTTGGTGCCACACTCTGTTATTTGCTGGGAAGGAATATTGTGCCACACTGTGATATTTGGTTCTGCTGGGGTGGTATTTTAAGTGGCAATATGGTATTGCAGGTCCACCGACTTCTGTTGTCCTGGCCTAACTTATGTTGGCCATGTCTACTTGTGTTACCTCGTCTTCTGTCAACTTAGACCCGCCTACAACATGTGGCCACTTTTAGGGTTTTCTCCAGGGTCACTTTAAGTTTGCAGTCCATCCCTGTCTGTTCATTCCAGTCAAGTTTAGATTGGGTGCTCACTTGACTAGGGCAATCTTTATCTTTTTCTTTCATTGCTCCATTCGTATCTCTATACCAATTTGGTATGGCTTATTAAACTCTGTTCACTTGAAGGTGAAGGATTCCTAAAAGTGTTGACTCATGACAACCCCTTTTATAAAAGAAGCCGGCATGGCCTTTCTAAATCTTATGAATCAGCTGTTAGCTCTAGAGCGAAAATATGTCTGGGTATAAATTACAAATAAAAGACCAACCATGTAATGTACAGACGTGTCGGATCCATTGGAACTGTAGAACAGAGGGGGGAATTTATCATTAGGAAAATATTTGAAGTCAGTTTTGCTTCAGTCTGTGTTGGAGTACTTTCTGCCACATTTATCAAACGTCACAGGTTGTTTGATAAATGTGACTTGTCCTTAAACCTAACACTTCTGTCTAGAGAAGCTACTCCATTTTTCCTACTCCACCCTCCTCCTGGAGTGAGATTGCGACTATTTTGCGACTTTTTTTAAAAAGTCGCAATGATAAATCTGGAGTGAAACTCATTAACATGGCTAACCACACCCACTTTTCCACCCATATTACAAACTGGAGTGAGTGGTGTACACATGCAAAAAGTCGCAAAAAAATGCGCAAAAAAGTCGCAAAAGCCCTATCGTGCGACTTTTTGAAGACAGAATTCTGGAGTGAAGGTGTGATAAATCAGGGCCAGAGTGTCTTTCTGTTTTGTGACATAGTGCATTAACACAGCACCATCAACATAATGGAGTGGAGGGAGCTTACTATTACAGTGCTGCTCCCTTTGACTTCAGTGGAAGTAGCACTGTAGTGATGAGCGCTGTCCACTACAGTGTGGATTATGCTGTATAGTTCCTTGTAAATTATTTTATATTTGAAATATTTTTGAAATATTTAATTACATAACGAAACAAAAGCATTTTTTTCTGAAAATACAGTTATCACAAGTCAGCAAGCAAATCACAGCAGGTTGTTATCAAGATGGGTTTAATGGATTTGAGAACAGAGTGAAAGTAAAGATGAAGTTTTTGTCCCTTCGGCGTTTCCTATGTAGCAAAACTGACCTTTGCCCTTCATTTTCTGGGTGAGCACAATTACAAAGATATATATGTATATTTTTTTGTGCTGGAAAAAAAAAATAAAAACTTTGAAAAAATGATTTTCATAAAGAACATATTCTGACCCCCCTAACTTTTTTTTAAAGTTATGTCTAGTGATGAGCAAAGTTGTCAAAACTTCGATTTGGCTGCTTTGACGAATTTCACAAAGAATTTAGATTTGTTACGAATTACTTTGTCACAAAGAGCATTTAATTGTATGTAGTGGGCACAATGACGGGGAATGGCGACTTCGTCACCCCCATCATTGAACCCATCAGATGTTGTGTTTATCACTGATCGCGGCATGTGACATTAACAGTTAGGAGTTACATGGGTTAATCAGTGCTGAGTAAAAAAAAATCCATACCTAATCCGTTTGCTTGCGGAGAGGCCATTGTGGTCATATTGATTGAAGAAACCACGTGAAATCTCACACGGTGACATGATGATATCAAAAACTCAGTTTCTTCAATCAAGATAGTTGCAATTGCCTCTCCGTGAGCAAATGGATGAGGTGAGTATGCTTTTTTTTTAACTGCCATTTTAGGAAAAATTTATTTGTTACCACAAACCAGGAAATTCGGCTTTGTGGCAAGTCAAATTTTTTCAGAAATTTGGATCAAAGTTAATTAATTTCACTACGATTTGCTGAACACTAATTATATTTGTCGAGCTATGTGGGGCTCATTTTTTTCAGGACGGTCTGTAGTTTTTATTGATATCATTTTGCGGTGTGTGTGACTTTTGATCACATTAAATTCAATTTTTTTAGGTATGTGCTTGCACCATATTTAAAGACCCTCACAGTGTCATACAAGTATGGCCATGGGAGTCAAAGGGTTATTAGCAAACCTAAACAAAAATCACTGAGAAAAGATAAAAAAACAAAGATAAAAACATGCGTAGTTGGTGCAATGACGGGCTGAATAAGTATAATAATATTATATATATAGATATATAATAATATATAATATATATAAAATATAATATAATATAATATATATAATATATAATATATATAATAAGATAATAAGTATTAACAGCGAGTTACATTTAAAAAAAAATAAATCCTACTACTGATCCACTTGCTTGTGACGGTCCAGCATCCACCATCTTGATTGAAGATCTGGCGTGAAATCTTGTGTGATGACGTTGGCCGGTGTGGTGACAGCATAGGTCACCGCGCACGTGATTTGCCGCCACCTCGTGCGAGATCTTCGAACAAGATGGAGGCATCCAGCCTGTCGTAAGCAAATGGATCAGGTAAGTATGATTTTTTTTACACTGTTTCACCACCATGTAGCGCAAGGAAATTTGGCTTCACGGCGTATCAAATTTATCCTGAAATTCACTTTGTAGACTTCAATTCGCTCAACACTAGTTGAAGGTGATGACTTCATATTGGTTGCACTACTACTAACCCATCTTTCCCATAGGCTGTTTTTATAGGGTGCATATATTTCTCTCATATATTCCTTTTTTTTTGCTGTTTTCCTATCCCCACAACGGGCCCTGCAAAGTGAATGAGGCTGCAACTCATAAGCACAGCCACCCTTCATTCCTTTCTATGGGAATTCCGAAAATAACCAAGCATTTGCTGAATGGAGAGATGGCCATGCATGTGCATAGTGCTCTCCATTCACTTCTATGAGAGTTCAGAGTTCAAGTGCGGTTGTTCAGCTATTTTCGAATTCCCATAAAAGCAAACTGAGAGCACACACATGCGCAGAGCCCTCTCATTCACTTTGGGATCCTGCACCTATCTGACATTGGTGGCATAACCTAGTGAAATGCCACTAATTATGAGATGACACAACCCCTCTATCAAACCGCACAATTTGTTGCCTTGTGTAGGATGGTTTTGTGGTACGTGTGGTCCGCTGCAGGCATTCTCCATTGTATGCATTTTTGCTGGGGATTGCTGTTAGCAACGGATCACATGTGCAGGAATTGCTCCCCTGTTTTGATATGTGCAACAGCATATGGGGTCTGAGCAATTTTCTGCCATTTTAGACCACATTTTTTTCTGTGATTGTATTTGAACATTTACACCTGGAGGTGTGGCAACTCCAGGTTTGAATGTACCATTACTTACATCTTATGGTAACATTCTGGTGCACCTGTGTAGCCTGAGTCACATGAGTCATTGGCAGGTGGGGCTCATAGTCTCCTACCTCCTCCATTGTATGTGTGATCTCACGCTGGAGGTAACTAGGAGTTGGTTTCTGTATGTCGGCCTATATGCTCCTTCCGCAATTGCCCATACGGCTAGGCAGGTTAGTGTTAGGTCCCGTGCCACTCTGAGATACCTTGACGCGGTGCTCGGGCTCTGGTATGTTCTTGATATAAAAATATATTGGTGAAAGTCTCGTTTTAACATCGGCGTGAGGGTTTAGCCATATATTGTCAATTGCATTACCACTGCAGTGCAACTTTATTAGTGATTGTTTGATTCCTGGAATTAAACAAATGCCACCTCTCCTGACCTTTGGCCTGTTATCAGATTGTATGAACTCTGCCTTTCCTAACCATGAGTTGCCCTTAAATGTGGTTCTGCCTGATCTCTTGGTGCTCTGAACTGGTGTCCCTTGACCCCTATGAGTCATCAGTCATTGATTAAAGTCTAATCTAAGACGGAGTGGCCAGGTGGTTCCCCTGCAGTGAAGTCCAGAATCCTATATAGGGGTTGAAAGGTGAAGACCAGGGAGCTGCTGGGACAATGCCCTTAGGAGTAGTCAAATCTGTTCACTGGCACAGTTAGTCCACATCTGCATCCATTACAAATTTGCTCTGTATCACTCCTACTCTGTCCCTAATAGGACAACATGAGACTCTTAAAAAGTCACTGTACTTTCACAATTTCATTTCGTTTAAAAAAATATGCCTGCATCCACCCGAAAAAAGTAGTAAAGTCATAGCCATAGGGGTCTCATTTGCACCTCTTTTTACAGTCCCCTACAAGTTGCCAGGCAAGATCCATCTCTGGTAACAGAGACTCATAAGATGGTTGAGAGGAAGTGGGGGGCATGTCAGAGCTAGCTGAGCTCCTGAGCCTGATAAAACAACTGCTTTTACACTGCTTCTGAACATCACAGGAGCCTCCTCATCTATTCTATGAGTTCCAGCTGAAAGTTAACATAGTAAGGTGTAAGGGAAGTGAGGTCACTGCATACAGTACTGGCAGAATGGAGACACCCTCTGCTTCTGAGTGAAATGCATCTAGCTGTGCAGTTGAAGAATATAGGGCTCCCTGTACTGGCTGTGCACTCAATGCTCCCTGGTGACTTGCGCACAGCATGAGTAAGTCACTGTATGATGTCAGGTCACAGCACAGTGCAGCAGGATGAACAAAAATGCTAGATCTCAGGAGCGGTGTCCAGAACAGGACAGGTGAGTTTATTTATTTTTGTATGGTATGATGCTTGATCTGGGGTCTGATTGGGGATCTGATTAACAATGGAGGTCTGATCTGAGGTCTTTTTGGGGGTCTGAACTACGGTCTAATTAACATTGGGGGTCTGATCTGAAGTCTGATTGGGTGTCTACACTGGGATTTGATTAACATTGGGGGTCTTATCTAAGGTCTTTTTGGGGGGTCTGAGTTGCAGTCTAATTAACATTGGGGGTCTGATCTGAAGTCTGATTGAGGGTCTGAGCTGGGGTCTAATAAATATTGGGGGTCTGAGCTGGGATCTAATTAACATTGGGCATATTATCTGAGGTCTGTTTGGGGGTCTGAGTTGAGGTCTAATTAACCTTAGGGGTCTGATCAGAGGTCTGTTTGGTGGTCTGAATAACATTGGGGGTCTGAGCTGAGGATTGATAAATATTTTTTTCTCTTAGTTTCCTCCTCTAAAACCTAGGTGCATCTTATGGGGTGCATGGTCTTATAGGGTGAGAATTACTGTATTTACTTTTTTTTTAAGTCACAGTCTGGGCAGGAAGGTGTTAATTCACAGACTGCAGGCTCATAGTTAATTTTGCAGGCAGCAGGGGGCATCCTCACATCAAAAAGAGGACTCCCCTGCCAGCTTTTTTACTTTACAGTGCAGTGGATCGCTGTACATAGTGATGCCATACAGGGAGACCACTCTGTCTTGTCTCAGGGATCCTTACTGTGACTGCAACTGTCTAATGCATAGGGTAATCGCAATGTAACCCAACGCTTTTATACCTCGGGTTACAACAGTTAAGAGCTTACTGCCATGACGTAGATAGTCATGCGGCAGTCAGCAAAAGGTTAAGGAAGTGTCAAACAAAATGAAAACTAATTTAAACAAATGAACAATTCACTGACCATAACAGTTTACAATGTAGATAAAAGGAGGAATGATATGAATGATATGAATAATGAATAGGCATTTGGTGCTAATCTTGTCTGGGGCACAGTAACTGGCCAGATTTTTATCTTGCCAAATTAAATCCGCATATAAAAACTCCTCAAGCAGCTGATTATTGAATAGATTTTATGTTTATTAACACATTAATACATTTATATCTTTAGAGCTAAATGCTAAAAGTATTGAAGAATCATTACTAAGGGAAATTAATGCTATACATGGAAGCAATGTACTTGCAATATACTGTAACTGAATGGCTTCTCTTTTTATTGTCAGGGTTCACTGTTGTACACAGACAAACTAGTGGCCTAAATAAAAATACAAGGACTCCCGTGCTATAATGCCTACTGGTGTATCCTCAAGAAATGCCCAGATACATATTATTATGAGTATGCATAACATCCTATAATTTTAACACGTCATTAAAAAAAAGGTAAAGTTAAAGGGGTTGTGTCACTTCAGGAAATGGCATTTATCATGTAGACAAAGTTAATACAAGGCACTTCCTAATGTATAGTGATTATGCACATTGCCTCCTTTGCTGGCTGGATTCATTTTCCATCACATTATACACTGTTTCCATGGTTATGACCAGCAGCCATGCTTACACACTATAGGAAAAAGCCCCGGGCCTCTCTGCTGGCCAACACCTTGGGAATGCACATAGCCCAGCACTTTTTCCTATAGTGTACAAGCACGAACACTGCTGTTGGGTTTGCCAAACCCTTTAAAAAGAATTAAAGCTAATGATATTAAAAAATTACATACTAAATGACAAAATGTGCTCCACAAACAACTTGACAGATAGATGGGACACCAAGTAGAGGCACAAAGTTGGCAGTCTTCAAACAGCAATCCGCGTCTATCCTTATTACCATGCAGCCAGAAGATGAGGGCAATTCAGTAAAAAATCCATGGCAATATTAAGCCATAGAACTTTGGACACTGGCAACAGAAAAGGTCTTTCAGGTGTTTGTCGTAGAGATTTGTTCTGGGTACAGGTAGAACAGGTGGCAACAAAATTCCAAGCATCTAGAAACAGAGGGCTGCCTGGATGACCCACAACTTTGGAGCAATGTCCACAGACCAGGTCCTACTTCCTCTTGGCCATACAGAAAAATGTCTTGCCAGGTGGAGTGTCCTTTATTTGGACAGGATCAACCGGGATGATATGGGTAGGGTCAATAATGTGCTGGAGCTCCTTTGTCCAATCACTGGGATCAAAGGAAAGGGATAGAGCATCTGTCATGGAATTCTAGTAAGCAGGATGAAAATGAAGGATGAAATTAAACTGGGGAAAAAACAACGATCACAGAGCTAGAGAGGGGTTAAGATGTTAAGCAGACTGGAGATAGTTCAGGTTCTTATGGTCAGTGAAAATGACGATTGGGTGGCAGGGTCTCTCTACAGCAGATAACACCATTCTTCAAAGGCCAACTAGATAACCAGCAACTCCCTGTTTTCTGTTTCCTGCTGGTGAGCAAAGGAGAGTAAGCGGGCATAGACCACTAGCAAAGCAAGAGTTGAGGCAGAATTAGTGATGCCGCAAGTGCAGCAGGTACACTGGTTCAAAAAACCTTGGAATAACTTGGGATCTCCTTCATATTGTGAGGAAGTGGTAAATGCAGGCTTGGACTGTTGGAGGCTGCAACTGGTGGAGTTGACGATGCAGAGACTCTGTAGCTTGAGGTGGCGATACTGGAGTAGTGGCGGTTAAGGTGTCCAGGTGGTTAGTACTGTTGTTTAAGTAATGCAGAAGTTGCCCCTGGGAAATATGCAACTTCAGCTCTTTGTATACTTCAGGTAGAGCAACCTTGGGTGGGCCAGTGGGTTCCATGGCCTGAATAAACTGTTACAGCAGTGAGTGTGGAATCACTGTGCCAACCGATTGATTTGATTTTGGCCTAAACCTTTTAATCCCTTCACGGGGGTCTGGACTTTGAAATCGTAGTTGGGGACAGGACGAGGTTATGGCCTGCAGAGTTGCAATACATTAAATGGTCCAAGGTCAGGGCAGGGAGCAAAGGTTCAATACGGAGGTCAGGCAAAGGTCAGGCAGTAGAAGATCAGAAAATGGTCCGAGATCGGTACTAGGGTGTGTGTGCTGAACCTTTAAGAGCTGGAGGGAATGGGTATGCACGCCCTATGGGCTAAGAAGAGACCTCAAAGAGGCAGACACAGGGGACTCAAGCAGTTGGCCCTGCCGTTGGAAAGCAGAGAAAAAACGGCAGTTACAAATTTCTGGAGTGACAGATGGGTGAGTGAAAAGGTGTCCGTGCCCACCTAGAATAGATGGCAGAAAAGGACCCTGGGAATTGATGGATCTGCAGCTAAAAAGATGAAAAAGAGGACAAAGTAAGTTTTCTATTCGTTCCCCAGTTAATGTAATTTTTTTTTTCTTGAAACAGAGGGTTGCTTTAATACAAACATTCCATATCAGGCCACAAGCTGCAGTATACTTGAATTTTCTTATTTCTATTTATGTAACATGCATATTGATAAAATGTATGACTAAAATGGCTACATATTTGATTCTGCTAAATGACTCAAGAATATATTTGTTATTGGATTTGAATAACACATGAACCTTCACATGATTTATCTTGATGAAAAGAATTGCAATCATTTATCTGTTTTTTTTTTTTTTTGCCAAATATCATCCATTTGTTCATTCCCACAGATTAAAAAGAAATTGAGCATCTAGGTCCAATCATGTAATAGAATACGACTGTAATGATTTTTAAATACAATTTGCCTTACCAAATTAAAATTGCTATATCACCCTGCCATTCAAATGTAAAAGCTAAGTAATTATACAGCAAATTGAATGCAACACTCAGAAGACAGTGATGAACACAGTAATCCAGTCCTTTTGAGTTTTATATGTGATGATACAATGATGGGTGCAATGCACTTTAAAATATTGTTTTTATAAAATAAATTAAACTTTTCATTTAAAGTCACTTCTTCCATAATATTTCCCTAATTCAGAATGTCTCTTTAAACAGAAAATAAATTACCTAAATCTCAGGTGTAGTATTTGATATGTAGAGTCACTAGTGTGCAAAAGTTAGGGCTCAGTAAAAAAAAAGAAAAAGGTTTTTGAAAGAATTGAATTTCCTTTTTAAGGGTGCCTTCACAGTATGCTTTGCAGTGACCATTCGCCATATGCACGTTGAATGGCAGAGACCACAAAAGTATCCCTTTGACTGTATCCCTGTTAGCATACCTATTTTTGCTGTATGGAATAGCACAGAAGAATATGCCAAACCATAAAGGAGTATCCAGTAAAGTTACTGCATCCAGTAAAATGATGTTAGTGGTGAAGAGGACAGGAGCGCAGTGGTAGAAGAAACAGGAGAGATGTTGAGTATTGATTCTTTTGTTAATTTAGCACATTTGCAGTGGCTGGTCAAGTTTTTATTTAAAGGGGTATTCCGGTAAAGTAACTTAGTTTTTGAAAAACTGCATTAAGGCTGCAAGCAGTGACCCAACCAGAACCCATACTTATACATGTAACCAGAGTTTCATTTTACCTTGCAATCCATTTGTCTAGCTCCTGTGTGAGCCAGCAACACACAGATTATCATGGCTCCTGATCTTCCCCCACAAAACTACAATCCCTACAATCCATAGCTTTCCTGCTGTGAGTTTGTGCTCGTTCATGAGTGTTGATGTTTTCTGATTGGCTGCCTGATATCACAGTCCAGACATGCCTCTTCTACTCAGTAATCACCAGCACACTAATATTTAGCTAGAGAATTGATAGCAACACACACTGAGCATGCTCGATCTAACAAAGGCTCAGAACTACAGGCAGAGGCGTAGCTACCAGGTGGGGGCGACAGCCCTGGGCCCAGTGCCTCTGGGGGGCCCAGCAGGGTCATAGTGTCAGTTCATAATGCGCGCCGGCCAGGGGAGAGAGTGGAGCGCCGGACCGGAGGGCAGCCTCAGCGCAGGACAGGTAAGAAAGGTTTTTATTTTAACCTTATGTGGCTGGGTGGGCTGATCTGAGGTCTGATGGGGGCACTTTTTGCTGATCTGAGGTCTGATGGGGGCACTTTTTGCTGATCTGAGGTCTGATGGGGGCACATTCTGATGATCTGAGGTCTGATGGGGGCACATTCTGATGATCTGAGGTCTGATGGGGGCATATTCTGATGATCTGAGGTCTGATGGGGGCACAATACGCTGATCTGAGGTCTGATGGGGGCACAATACGCTTATCTGAGGTCTGATGGGGGCACATTAAGCTGATCTGAGGTCTGATGGGGGCATATTCTGCTGATCTGGGGTCTGATGGGGGCACAGTGGGCTGGTATGTTTATCATGACTCCTTTTGTTGCATTAATTTTGCTGGCAAGTTCTAGATATGGTACATTGCTGCGATAGTTATGTAGAAATATAGTAAATACATGCCGGCACAATAGCAGGCTAAGGGCCAGTTCACATCTCCATTTTTCCATCAGTTATTTGCATCAGTTTTTTTAACCAAAACCAGGTGTGTAGAGTATACAGAGATAAGGTATAATGGAAAGACTTGCACCTGTTCTGTGTGTTCGACCACAGCTGGTTTTAGTTTAAAATAACTGATGCAAAAAAATGTGATTTGGCCCTAATCCTAAAAGGTGAATTCCATATATGGCTGTTATAAGATGCATTCCAACAGGACTCACAATCGATCAGCTGTCTTGGACATGCCCAGTGGCTAACCTGCTATGATGTATCATCATGCTGCAAAAAAACACAGCACAAAGTGACCTGCACTGCGAGTTTTCAAGCCACAGTATGTCATTTTGAGCTGTGGAAAACCAGCAGCAGACCCGTGTCTTGTGTCTTCATCCCAATATTCTTGGTGTAACAGAATTAATATTATAATATTAAACACAAAGGAGTTCAGTGAAACTACACACCCCAGGTATTTCTAATTGATTGCAAATGTAGCTCAGTCAATTTATCCTAAGGGTGGGTTCACACGTTGCATTTTGGTGATGCGTTTTAAAACGCATCGGGCAAAATGCAACGCTAAACGCATATGCGTTTTCACAAAAACGCATGCGTTTGGTTGATAGAAACGTGTTTAGCGTTGTAATATTAATGATAATGATTAACAACGCTAAACACATGTTTCTATCAACCAAATGCATGCGTTTTGGTGAAAACGCATATGCTTTTAGTGTGAACCAACCCTTACTGACATACTCCAGTGTTGTGAAAATGAAGGGGCCCCCGAGTCACCATTTTTGGGGTAAAAAATGGTGAGTGGTCTTATTCTTTTGGCTGGTGTGAGGTGTTTCCCCCCCTTTTTCTCTTGTGTGTTTTATTGCAAGCTTACCTGAGGTAATCCAGTTTCAGCTGGCTTGGTTTCTTCTGCCCAGCAACGTCTTCTCTGAAGCTTGGCTGTGATTGGTTGCTCCTGGCAACGGCGGGATAATCTTCTGGAGCTGATTGGTCCTTCTGGTGGCGGGAACTCCTGTGGATGAAAGATATTCTGCGTCAGCTGATCGGGAGAGCGGAGTCGGCCGGTGGTGAAGAGTGGCTGAGGCGCTGCCTGGCTCAGCCTGAAGCTCCAGAAGCGCCGGCGGTGGATGAAGAAGGGCAGGAAGCAGCGGAGAAGAGGCTGGAAGCGGCGCCGGAGTCCAGAAGGCTTTTGGGGGTGGAAGGTGCAGCGCTACCAGGCAAAAGAGCTAGAAAAGCTCGGCGCTCTTACACCCCGCCCCCGGAGCTGAGAAGACGGTGGGAGACATCGCGGGAGATGGAAGAGGAGGAAGCATCAGCTGCTGCGCGCCACAGGAAGAGGCGGCATCAGATTGCAGCTGACCTGGCCGGAGCTTCAGAGGGGAATTGGCGTGGTCAAGCGGTGGCTATGGAGGCAGGGAGCATCTATGGAGGTCTGCAGGAGGCAGTGGGCAGTGGCTTCAGGGAGCAGAGGAGGTCCAGCATACCCAGCTCAAGCGCAGGCAGCTGTCTCTTACCTGGCTTGAACGGAGAAGACCCAAGGAGGCAAGCTTCAGCTGCTGTTCCTGTGGATCCTGGTCCTTTGGCGCCACCTGGTGGTGAGATGTTTAATGTTCAGTCTATGCCTAATTTATTTAGTGATAGAAATTTTGTAGCTGTGCTACATTCCCTTTTTTCTGATTTTGTTAAAAGTGGTAATGTAGCATCGACATCCGGGGTTTGGCTTATCCAACCCGGTAATTTAAATGTCAGTCAAACAGAAACCAGTATGCCTTCCCTGGAGAGGGGTACTGGTGTTGCTGAAATGTGTGTAAAGGAGGCACTTTCATGTGAAGTGTCGCCTTTAGGTTTTCATTTATCGCTAGTTGTTAAAGAACGTTTTTTTTTTTTTAAACACATTTTATTTAAATTTTTGTGAAAGACATAACATTGGGTACAAAGAGACTTCATATCCAAACGCAATTGGACAAATGTATGCATACATTAAGTAAGGTAATGTCAGTCAATCATGATGTACATACCCTTCAAACAGAAAAGCCTTCACCTGTGACATGTGTGGAGTCAACCTTTATCTCCCCTGCTAGCTCAGAGATATCATCATGGAGAGAGAACAAAGGGACATAAATGAGAAAGAAGAAACAAAACTCCTATCTTCCGGGTCCTTGAGTCTTGTAAGTCAAAGCCCCCAGAGTCCCTTTTAGTTGTTGTGTGAGGTACCATTTAGTATATTGAAACGGTTCCATCAGGGACTGGATCTCCTGTTCCGTAAAAACCTTCACCACATAGGGTTTCCATTTTAGGAAGAATTTAGAGGTTAGGGCCTCTTTTTGTCTAACTGTTGTTAAACGGTCTAAGCTCAGTAAGTGATGTAATTGCCCCTTAAAAGAGGCCTCATCCGGGACCTGTGAGGAGAGCCAGTCCTGTAAGATGCCTCGTTTTGCCACCATCAAGATCACATGCAGCAACGGGGGTATTTTCTTACACATTGTTGACAGTTGCAAATCATCCCTAGATATGGACTGAAATATGACCACCAAAGGGTCCTTGTCAAGCGTGGACCCCCATAAGGAATGTATGAACTTCAGCACAGATCCCAATAGTCAAGAATCTGGGGGCATGTCCAAAAACCATGCCACAGGTCCATCTTTGGTGACTGACATTTAGGGCAAGCCCCCAGTCGGTTCGGGAACTGGGATGTAGCAGGGAAGTTAAAACCATATATAGCCTTGTGCATGATCTTGAAGTGAGATTCCCTCCAGCGTTCCGAGACCACATGCTTCCTTATCTATTCCCAACCTATGATTTTAGACCAATGTTGGAGTAGGGATGAGGCAGGATCAGTCACCAAGTTGTCCCTGAGCGCACTGTAAAATGTCGAGATAGAGTGTCTGAATCCTGGTCTATTAATGATGTTATCAAAAGAGGTCTGGGTCGTCACCACCTCCACTTTCCTCAGCCTTTTCTTACAGAATGAGGACAATTGCAGAAATTGAAAGTGATCTGTCAGGTAATTTATAAAGGGTGACAAGTTCTTTATAGGAATACCACTTCTTGTAGTCTGGGTCTATAAGCTGGAAGGGTGTGGTTATTCCCTTCTCTTTCCAGAGTAGGAAGTAATGAGGGTCTTGCGCTGGAGGGAATTCAGGGTGGCCCCAAAACGCCATATATTTAGATAGCAAAAAAGGGAGATGGAACCTCTTTCTGACCTCTTTCCAGGTAGCTATGGTATCCCTCAATAGTACCGAGAGTTTCACCATCCTGGGCAAGCAAGCTCTTTCAGTATGTAGTAAAGATATCAAGTTCCACGGTGCCGCCAGATTGGCGTCCAACGGAAGACAGGAATAAAAGGAGGTAGAATGCAGCCAGTCCAGCACATGTTTCATAAGACAAGCTATGTTATAGCCCCTTATGTTTGGGAAGTTTATACCGCCAACCCACTTGGTATGCATCAGTTTGTGGAGCGAAATCCGTGGTTTCTTTCAAGCCCATATAAAGTGCGTGAAAGCCCTGTGAATATCCTGGATATCCTTATGCTTTAATAGAATCGGGATAGTTTGTGGTTGATATAGCAGTCTCGCAAAGGAGACCATTTTTATCAGGTGACACCACCCCAAAAATGAAAGAGGAAGGTTTTTCCATCTGATCAATTCCTGTTTGATCTTTTGAAACATCGGGGGGTAATTTAGGGTATATATGCTGGCAGGTGTCTTCCCTATTTTGATGCCCAGATAGGTGATGTGAGAGTTGGAAGGTTTGAGGCCATACCCTGGAGATTCCCAAAAGGAATGGCGCATACACTTCCCTAATTCAAGGATCCCACTCTTCCCTGGATTAATACGGTAACCAGAGAGTAGTTCAAACCTAGCAATGAATTGCACTGTCTTCTCCAAATCCCTATTTTGATCTCCTGGGAGCCCACTTTGATCCCTTTATACAAAGAGGACATCTCCAGATATCTAGCTAGGGGTTCTATAGCTATATGAAAGAGCAAGGGGGATAGAGGGCATCCCTGTCTGGTACCTTTTGCTAGCGGGAAAGGGGCAGATAAGAAACCAGGTGTGTGAATCCTAGCCTTCGGAGAAGTATATAAAGCTGCCAAAAATGTCCTGAATGCCCCTTGAAACCCCATCTTATCCAGTACCTGTCCCAACCAAGGCCACTTGACATTGTCAAATGCCTTTTCGACATCAAGGGCTACTATTGTTGGGTGCTCTCCAGCTACAGGATTCAGATGCGTTCTATCCAGTACCGCTAGTACCTTTCGGACATTAGTGACCGCAGCCCTTTGTCTGATAAAGCCCACTTGGGCTGTTCCGATCAGAGCAGGGAGGAATTGCGCCAAGCGATCAGCCATAATCTTAGAGAGCAACTTCACATCAGTGAAATAGGCTGGTAAGACTGTGGGTCTTGCGCGTCCTTACCTGGCTTAGGTAGCAGTTTAATATACACCACCTTAGAGGCATCTGGTATTGTTCCCGTGGTTAGGATAATATTATAGTATTCCCCTAAGAGGGGGGTAATGGAGTCTCTAAGAATCTTATAAAACTCCCCTGGATACCCATCTGGGCCAGGGGCCTTGAAATTGTGTAAATTATTAATGGCCAGCTTGATTTCGGAGTCAGTGATGGGTCTATTTAATTCTGCTAAATCATCCTGAGAGATGGATGGTAAGGATATTTCATTCAATAGGCCAGTGCCATCCTGAGAAGAGGGATCCGTGGTATATAAAGTGGCATAATATTGTTGCAAGATATCGTTAATTTCACGAGGGTCTGATGTGGGCTGTCCCAGTGCAGACCTCATAGACTGGATGTGGGTAGGTTGATGTCTGCTAGAGATGAGCGAGTAGTGAAATATTCGAAAGTTCGAAATTCGATTCGAATAGACCGCGAAATTCGACTATTCGACCGGATATCGAATCCCATTAAAGTCTATGGGAAAAAAATGCTCGCCACTTGGAAATCTCAATTCGACCACTTGGAGGTCACCAAGTCCACCCTGGAACCTCAGAAAAGGATGCCAACACTGCTGGAATGCAACTGGGACAGCAGGGGAAGCATGTCTGGGTGCATATAACGCGCCCAAGTCGCACTATTACGCCACTATCACAGCCTCTCAACAATACACTCCAAACACAATCTAACCTCTCTGTAAAGTGAGACCATACAAGGAAACCTTCTTTCCTCTACATTGCCATGGACCCCAAGCCAAACTAGACAAAAAAGAAGATAAAATTCTGCACCCCTTAAAATCACGTTGCCTATGACAACCACAGATGGCATAGGCAAGGGGGAAAGCAAATAGACCCCACCCCTAATTGTCATTGTGTGTGTGTGTGAGATGTGGTCAGACATGTCTTCTTTAAAATGTAAAAACAACTCAAACACATGCAGAAGCCTTAAAATGCCCAAATTGTTGGCGCTTGAGATGTCAGTGACCCGACCTGGCCCAGTGTCATGTCTAGCAGGTAAAGCAGTGGGGATGTTGAGGGATGCGTAGGACCGCAAAAGGCAGGAAGAGGCCGTGGGCTGGCCAGAGGCTCATGGAAAATTTTGTGGAGGCCCAAGAGGTGAGACGTCTTAAAAATTGTGTGGAGGCTAAAGAGGTGAGACGTGTTAAAAATTATGTGGAGGCCCAAGAGGTGACACCTCTTAAAAATTATGTGGAGGCCCGAGAGGTGACACCTCTTAAAAATTATGTGGAGGCCCGAGAGGTGAGACCTCGAAAACGTTTTGTGGAGGCCCAAGAGGTGACACCTCTTAAAAATTATGTGGAGGCCCAAGAGGTGACACCTCTTAAAAATTATGTGGAGGCCCAAGAGGTGACACCTTTTAAAGGCTGCAGTTATCCACAGATTTGCATGCAATGTAAAATGGTTACACTCATTTTATAAAGGCAACTATCATGAAAAATCAGTTTAAATGTATTGAGGGCAGCACAGAGTATTTCTACAGAGGAAGGAGTATTCTTTTTATTTTTTTCCTTTTTTTTATATGTATATGCTGTTGCCTTCAGTATATGAGAGTTGATTTCATGATGCTACTGCAGCCACTTAAAACGTTTTAAGTCTTGTTTTGTTTTTTTGAATACTGAGAATGCTATTTTGTACCAGATTTTGTATGTAAAGACTGAACACATTAAAATGAGAATGTTACCAAAATTATAATTTATAATTTATTTACCTTTTGTGGAGGCCCAAGAGGTGAGACCTCTTAAAAATTATGTGGTGGCCCAAGAGGTGAGACCTCTTAAAAATTATGTGGTGGCCCAAGAGGGGAGACCCGTTAAAAATTATGTGGAGGCCCAAGAGGTGAGACCTGTTAAACATTTTGTGGAGGCCCAAGAGGTGAGACGTGTTAAACATTTTGTGGAGGCCCAAGAGGTGAGACCTCTTAAAAATTATGTGGAGGCCCAAGAGGGGAGACCCGTTAAAAATTATGTGGAGGCCCAAGAGGTGAGACCTCTTAAACATTTAGCGCAGGCCCAAGAGGTGAGCCATAAATATATAAATTGTTCTTATTTACGGAGCAATTCTACGGCGGTTAAGGAGGAGGAGGAGGAGGAAATGGCACTTCATACATATGGCACTTTACTTTTGGCTGCTTTCCACGGTTGGAGAAGCAAAGTCCGGGTCAATCCACTTGCTGTTCATTTTGATTAGCGTCAGCCTGTCGGCACTGTCGGTTGACAGGCGGCTGCGCTTATCGGTGATAATGCCCCCGGCAGCGCTGAACACCCTTTCTGATAGCACGCTGGCGGCAGGGCAGGCAAGCACCTCCAAGGCGTACAGGGACAGTTCCAGCCACGTGTCCAACTTGGAGACCCAGTAAGTGTAGGACGCCGAGGGATCGGGGAGGACAGGGTTACGGTCTGCCAGGTACTCCCGCAACATCCGCCGATACTTGTCCCTCCTGCTGATAGCGGGCCCCGCAGTGATGGAAGTTGCACGAGGGGGTGCCATGAACGTGTCCCACACCTTGGAGAGTGTTCCCCTGGTGGCTGTGGGCCTGATCGATGTTGAGGGACTCTGGGAGACCCTCTCCTCTCTGCCGCCAGCGATGCTGGGTGGGAAAATCTCCATCATGTTCTGCACGAGTTCCCTCTGGTATTCCAGCAATCGATTCGTCCTCTCCTCTACCGGAATAAAAGAGGAGACGTTATCTTTATACCTGGGGTCCAGGATTGCGAAGACCCAGTACAGTTTGTTCTCCACTATCCGGACAACACGTGTGTCCCGGGAAAAGCAGCCCAGCATGAAGTCAGCCATGTGTGCCAGACTCTGAATAGGCATGACGTCACTGCCCCCACCAGAAGGATCACTTGCCATTTCCTCCTCTTCCTCTTCCGCCTCCTCTCCGCCCCATCCGCGCTGAACCAATGGGACGCGCACAGCCTGACTGCTACCCTCGCCGCCAGCATCCTCCTCCTCTTCCACAGCCACCTCCACGTCGTCCTCCTCCTCCTCATCCTCCTCCTCCTGCAAACTGCCACCGTGAAGCAGACAAAAGTGTGGTCTGACTGTGTAGCTCCGTTGCGTCT
>ONZH01010785.1:0-66375 GCA_900303285.1 Rhinella marina | reverse complement strand
TAGACATTAGCATTGTTAAAAAATAGTGAAAGAAAAAACAAACACACCAATGGTTTCTTGAAAGTGTTTATTAGCACAATATTTACCTTTTTTGTTTATTTATTTTAAATAAAGATATAATAAAGGTTATATTTTAGAATCGGTATAATAAACAGGCCACAAACAGAACCTTGTAGCCATTGGCTATTGTCTTTTTGATGAAAATATTCTGGGCCAAACAATGGGTCTTTGCTTCTGTTTTTTCCTTTAATTCTTTTTATTCAAGAAAGTAACAATATATAAAAAAAACAATGAATTTTTTTCCAATACTCAATTACCCACAATATTATTTTCCTTCCTCTTCCCCCCTCCCCCAGCCCCTAACCTTCTCCCTCCCCTTTGCGATGCGTCTCTCTTCCTTCCGTAACCAGACGTAGGGATGATGGGGCATAAGGATTGAAGAGCACAATACCTATGTATAACCATTTTCCTAGAATTTCCAATCTAAGCCCATTTAACCAATACATTTTTCTCCCCATATAAGATGTTTTCATATATTTTCACCTTGTTCACCATATTTAACGACTCCTTGATCTCCGGAGACATTCATGCAAACCAAACTCGCATTATCATTAATCTGGTCACAAACATTATTCTAACTAACATCTTCATGGGGTTTAGAACAATTTACTTTGCTTCTAAAAACATATTACTTTGGCATCTTCCTATGTATAGCAGAAGGATCCTTGTGCCCCTCAGGCTCTACCTCTGCAATCCCTATCTCTGCGCCACTGGGGTTAGTGTAATAAGGATTGTATCGAGAACATGGACTGCTTGAAGGCATTCACTTCCATTAGGGGCTATAGAAGTATGGAAAGTTCCAGGGCATTTCTCGGAAGCTGGTGGGCTCCAGGGTTATTGGGTTCCATGGTTGGTGAGCTCGAGGGTTGGTGGGCTTCAGCGTTGCTGGAATCCGGATTGGTCTGTTCCAGGGTTGGTGGGATCCAGGGTTGGCAGGTTCCAGGGTTGTTGGGAACTAGGTTTGATGGGCTCCAGGGTTATTGGGATCCAGGATTAGTGGGATTCAAAGTTTGTAGGCTTCAGGGTTGGCGAGCTCCAGGACTGATGGACTCCAGGGTTGGCGAGTTCCAGTGTTGTTAGGATGCAAGGTTGGTGGGCTCCAGGGTTCATGAGCTCTAGTGTTTTTAGGAACCTTGGTTGGTGTTCTGCAGGGTAGTTGGGCTCCAGGGTTGGTGGACTCCAAAGTTGGTGGGCTCCAGACTTGGTGGGCTCTGGCTGCTTCGGCTGTCCCCACACAGTCGAGCACACTGTCTTCCACACTCAGCACATAAATACTTCTTCTCCCCAGATCCGTGTAAAATAAATCACTGTAAGCGTTGTTCACTGGAGAAGTGCCAAATTAAGGCTAAAATCAGTGAGAATGACAGATTGTTTATATGGCCCGAAATCTGCCCCCTACTGGGAGGAATGGTGACTCACAAAGCACTGAAGGGGGGGGCAAAGATACATGCATTTATGGAGGGAAGTCATCAACAAGTTACCTTGTGACCACTGCTTATCATGAATATCATGTCCAAATATTATTACATTGTATCTATTCTATTGTTACATTGTACCTCCACCTTGTCATTGATATACCGTATGGAAAAAATATGTGACCCCTCCATATTCCACATGAAGGACATTGTATGACTTCAATAAGCAATGATATGAATTTAGTTCCTCTTTGGTCTTCTGGGAAGGACCCCCTTTGCTCCTTTAGGAAGGTCCGCCTTTGCTCTTTTGTGGAAAGGTCTGTGGGAATTTTCCCCCCTTCATCCAGAAGAACATTTGTGAGGTCAGACCCTGATGTTGGAGGAGAGGGCCCAGCTCGCAATCTCCGCTCTGGTGTTGGATGAGGTTGAGGTCAGTGTTCTGTGCGGCCAGTGAAGTTCTTCCAGACTCCTCCAACCATGTCTTCATGGAGCTTGCTTTTGTGAACGGAACATGAAGAAGCAGAAAAGGGACTTCCCCAAACTGTTCCCACAAAGTTGTCACCATACAATTATCTACATCTTGTCTGCTGAAGCTTTAGGATTTCTCTTCACTGGAACTAATGGGGCAGAGACCATCTTCTGAAGATCCCCAATAGCATTTCCCCGCCTCCACCAGACTTTTTAACTGGCACAATACAGTCAGGCTGGTGATGTTCTCCTGACATTCACATACTCGTCCATCAGACACCAGATAGAGAAGTGTGGTCACTGCACAGAAGAGGTCTCCACTGCTCCAGAGTCCAGTGTCAGCATGCTTTACACCACTCTATCCCATGCCTGGCATTGTAATTGGTGATGGAAGGCTGGCATACAGCAGCCATGGAAACTCACGCCATCAAGCTCCTGGCACAGTTTTTGTGTGAATCACCTCAATGATTGAGATGTGTCTCAATACGTTTCTCCATATATTGTATTTGTACGCAGTAAATATCCTGTGCTCTCCCTAGTGGTGACTGTATATATCTGTATGTAGTAATCTCCTGAGCTCCCTCTAGTGGTGGCTGTATATATCTGTATGCAGTAATCTCCTGAGCTCCCACTAGTGGTGGCTGTATATATCTCTATGTAGTAATCTCCTGAGCTCCCTCTAGTGGTGGCTGTATATCTGTATGTAGTAATCTCCTGAGCTCCCTCTAGTGATGGCTGTATATATCTGTATGTAGTAATCTCCTGAGCTCCCTCTAGTGATGGCTGTATATATCTGTATGTAGTAATCTCCTGAGCTCCCTCTAGTGGTGACTGTATATATCTGTATGTAGTAATCTCCTGAGCTCCCTCTAGTGGTGGCTGTATATATCTGTATGTAGTAATATCCTGAGCTCCCTCTAGTGGTGGCTGTATATATCTGTATGTAGTAATCTCCTGAGCTCCCTCTAGTGGTGGCTGTATATATCTGTATGTAGTAATCTCCTGAGCTCCCTCTAGTGATGGCTGTATATATCTGTATGTAGTAATCTCCTGAGCTCTCCCTAGTGGTGGCTGTATATATCTATATGTAGTAATCTCCTGAGCTCCCTCTAGTGGTGGCTTGTATATATCTGTATGTAGTAATCTCCTGAGCTCCCTCTAGTGGTGGCTGTATATATCTGTATGTAGTAATCTCCTGAGCTCTCCCTAGTGGTGGCTGTATATATCTGTATGTAGTAATCTCCTGAGCTCCCTCTAGTGATGGCTGTATATATCTGTATGTAGTAATCTCCTGAGCTCCCTCTAGTGGTGACTGTATATATCTGTATGTAGTAATCTCCTGAGCTCCCTCTAGTGGTGGCTGTATATATCTGTATGTAGTAATATCCTGAGCTCCCTCTAGTGGTGGCTGTATATATCTGTATGTAGTAATCTCCTGAGCTCCCTCTAGTGGTGGCTGTATATATCTGTATGTAGTAATCTCCTGAGCTCCCTCTAGTGGTGGCTGTATATATCTGTATGTAGTAATCTCCTGAGCTCTCCCTAGTGGTGGCTGTATATATGTGTATGTAGTAATCTCCTGAGCTCCCTCTAGTGGTAACTGTATATATCTGTATGCAGTAATCTCCTGAACTCCTTCTAGTGATGGCTGTATATATCTGTATGTAGTAATCTCCTGAACTCCTTCTAGTGATGGCTGTATATATCTGTATGTAGTAATCTTCTGAGCTCCCTCTAGTGGTGGCTGTATATATCTGTATGTAGTAATCTCCTGAGCTCCCTCTAGTGGTGGCTGTATATATCTGTATGTAGTAATCTCCTGAACTCCTTCTAGTGGTGGCTGTATATATCTGTATGTAGTAATCTCCTGAGCTCCCTCTAGTGGTGGCTGTATATATCTGTATGTAGTAATCTCCTGAGCTCCCTCTAGTGGTGGCTGTATATATCTGTATGTAGTAATCTCCTGAGCTCCCTCTACTGGTGGCTGTATATATCTGTATGTAGTAATCTCCTCAGCTCCCTCTAGTGGTGGCTGTATATATCTGTATGTAGTAATCTCCTGAGCTCCCTCTAGTGGTGGCTGTATATATCTGTATGTAGTAATCTCCTGAGCTCCCTCTAGTGGTGGTTGTATAATCTGTATGTAGTAATCTCCTGAGCTCCCTCTAGTGGTGGCTGTATATATCTATATGTAGTAATCTCCTGAGCTTCTTTTAGAGGTTGCTGTATATATCTGTATATAATAATCTCCTGAGCTCCCTCTAGTGGTGGCTGTATATATCTGTATTTAATAATCTCCTGAGCTCCCTCTAGTGGTGGCTATATATATCTGTATGTAGTAATCTCCTGAGCTTCTTTTAGAGGTTGCTGTATATATCTGTATATAATAATCTCCTGAGCTCCCTCTAGTGGTGGCTATATATATCTGTATGTAGTAATCTCCTGAGCTTCTTTTAGAGGTTGCTGTATATATCTGTATGTAATAATCTCCTGAGCTCCCTCTAGTGGTGGCTGTTTATATCTGTATGTCGTTATCTCCTGAGCTCTCTCTAGTGGTGGCTGTATATATCTGTATGTAGTAATCTCCTGAGCTTCTTTTAGTGGTGGCTGTATATATCTGTATGTAGTAATCTCCTGAGCTCCCTCTAGTGGTGGCTCTATATATCTGTATGTAGTAATCTCCTGAGCTCCCTCTAGTGGTGGCTGTATATATCTGTATGTAGTAATCTCCTGAGCTCCCTCTAGTGGTGGCTGTATATATCAGTATGTAGTAATTTCCTGAGCTCCCTCTAGTGGTGGCTGTATATATCTGTATGTAGTAATCTCCTGAGCTCCCTCTAGTGGTGGCTGTATATATCTGTATGTAGTAATCTCCTGAGCTCCCTCTAGTGGTGGCTGTATATATCTTTATGTAGTAATCTCCTGAGCTTCTTTTAGTGGTGGCTGTATATATCTGTATGTAGTAATCTCCTGAGCTCCTTCTAGTGGTGGCTGTATATATCTGTATGTAATAATCTCCTGAGCTCCCTCTAGTGGTGGCTATATATATCTGTATGTAGTAATCTCCTGAGCTTCTTTTAGAGGTTGCTGTATATATCTGTATGTAATAATCTCCTGAGCTCCCTCTAGTGGTGGCTGTTTATATCTGTATGTCGTTATCTCCTGAGCTCTCTCTAGTGGTGGCTGTATATATCTGTATGTAGTAATCTCCTGAGCTTCCTCTAGTGGTGGCTGTATATATCTGTATGTAATAATCTCCTGAGCTCACTTTAGTGGTGGCTGTTTATATCTGTATGTAGTTATCTCCTGAGCTCTCTCTAGTGGTGGCTGTATATATCTGTATGTAGTAATCTCCTGAGCTCCCTCTAGTGGTGGCTGTATACACTCACCGGCCACTTTATTAGGTACACCATGCTAGTAACGGGTTGGACCCCCTTTTGCCTTCAGAACTGCCTCAATTCTTCGTGGCATAGATTCAACAAGGTGCTGGAAGCATTCCTCAGAGATTTTGGTCCATATTGACATGATGGCATCACACAGTTGCCGCAGATTTGTCGGCTGCACATCCATGATGCGAATCTCCCGTTCCACCACATCCCAAAGTTGCTCTATTGGATTGAGATCTGGTGACTGTGGAGGCCATTTGAGTACAGTGAACTCATTGTCATGTTCAAGAAACCAGTCTGAGATGATTCCAGCTTTATGACATGGCGCATTATCCTGCTGAAAGTAGCCATCAGATGTTGGGTACATTGTGGTCATAAAGGGATGGACATGGTCAGCAACAATACTCAGGTAGGCTGTGGCGTTGCAACGATGCTCAATTGGTACCAAGGGGCCCAAAGAGTGCCAAGAAAATATTCCCCACACCATGACACCACCACCACCAGCTTGAACCGTTGATACAAGGCAGGATGGATCCATGCTTTCATGTTGTTGACGCCAAATTCTGACCCTACCATCCGAATGTCGCAGCAGAAATCGAGACTCATCAGACCAGGCAACGTTTTTTCCAATCTTCTACTGTCCAATTTCGATGAGCTTGTGCAAATTGTAGCCTCAGTTTCCTGTTCTTAGCTGAAAGGAGTGGCACCCGGTGTGGTCTTCTGCTGCTGTAGCCCATCTGCCTCAAAGTTCGACGTACTGTGCGTTCAGAGATGCTCTTCTGCCTACCTTGGTTGTAACGGGTGGCAATTTGAGTCACTGTTGCCTTTCTATCAGCTCGAACCAGTCTGCCCATTCTCCTCTGACCTCTGGCATCAACAAGGCATTTCCGCCCACAGAACTGCCGCTCACTGGATGTTTTTTCTTTTTCGGACCATTCTCTGTAAACCCTAGAGATGGTTGTGCGTGAAAATCCCAGTAGATCAGCAGTTTCTGAAATACTCAGACCAGCCCTTCTGGCACCAACAACCATGCCACGTTCAAAGGCACTCAAATCACCTTTCTTCCCCATACTGATGCTCGGTTTGAACTGCAGGAGATTGTCTTGACCATGTCTACATGCCTAAATGCACTGAGTTGCCGCCATGTGATTGGCTGATTAGAAATTAAGTGTTAACGAGCAGTTGGACAGGTGTACCTAATAAAGTGGCCGGTGAGTGTATATCTGTATGTAGTAATCTCCTGAGCTCCCTCTAGTGGTGGCTGTATGTATCTGTATGTAGTAATCTCCTGAGCTCCCTCTAGTGGTGGCTGTATATAACTGTATGTAGTAATCTCCTGAGCTCTCTCTAGTGGTGGCTGTATATATCTGTATGTAGTAATCTCCTGAGCTCCCTCTAGTGGTGGCTGTATATATCAGTATGTAGTAATTTCCTGAGCTCCCTCTAGTGGTGGCTGTATATATCTGTATGTAGTAATCTCCTGAGCTCCCTCTAGTGGTGGCTGTATATATCTGTATGTAGTAATCTCCTGAGCTCCCTCTAGTGGTGGCTGTATATATCTGTATGTAGTAATCTCCTGAGCTCCATCAACTTCATTTCTGACCTATCTGGTGTATTCCTTGGTTTTCATGATGATCTGCCTTCTCTCTCCCCTCCACTCCTCTTTCTCCTTCTTCCTGTCCTCTGTATTCAACAATTATCATCTCCTCTTCTGTTTTACTCCTATGCTTCCTCCACCACCTCTTCTCACCTCTCCTCTCCCCCCTCCCTCTCCCTGCCGCTACCTCTTTCTCCCCACCTCTTCTTACCTCTCCTATTCATCTTCTTTCTCTCCCTTCCTATTCTTCCCTTCCTCTCCTATTCATCTTCTTTCTCTCCCTGCCCTCTAATTTCCTCCATCACCTCTTCTTACTTCTTCTATCCACTCCTCTTCCTCCTTCTCCCCATCCTCTAGCTTCCTCCAGCATCTCTTCTTACCTCTCCCCCTTCTTCCTTTCCCCTCCTCTTCCTCTGTCTCCCTGTCTTCTAGCATCCTCCACCACCTCCTCTCCCCTCCTTTTCCTACTTCTCTTTGTCCTCTAGTTTCCTCCACTACCTCTTCTTCCCTCTCCTTTCCTCCTTCTACTTTCCCCTCCTCTTCCTCCTTCTCCCTGTCTGCTAGCTTCCTCCACCACTTCTTCTTACCCCTCCTCTCCCCTCCTGTTCCTCCCTCTTCCCATCCTCTAGCTTCCTCCACCACCTCCTCACCTCACCTCTCCTCCTTCCTTCTCCCTCCTCTTCCTTCTTCTTTACATCATCTAGCTTCCTCTGCCACCTCCTCACCTCTCCTCTCCTCCTTCCTTCTCCCTCCTCTTCCCATCCTCTAGCTTCCTCCACCACCTCCTTACCTCTCCTCTCCTCCTTCCTTCTCCTTCCTCTTCCTCCCTCTTCCCATCCTCTAGCTTCCTCCACCACCTCCTCACCTCTCCTCCTTCCTTCTCCCTCCTCTTCCTCCCTCTTCACATCCTCTAACTTTCTCCATCACCTCCTCACCTATCCTCTCCTCCTTCCTTCTCCCTCCTCTTCCTCCCTCTTCACATCCTCTAGCTTCCTCCGCCAATTCCTCACCTCTCCTTTCCTCCTTCCTTCTCCCTCCTCTTCCTCCCTCTTCACATCCTCTAGCTTCCTCCGCCACCTCCTCTCTTTTCCTCCTTCCTTCTCCTTCCTCTTCCTCCCTCTTCACATCCTCTAGCTTCCTCCGCCACCTCCTCACCTCTCCTTTCCTCCTTCCTTCTCCCTCCTCTTCCTCCCTCTTCACATCCTCTAGCTTCCTCTGCCACCTCCTCACCTCTCCTTTCCTCCTTCCTTCTCCCTCCTCTTCCTCCCTCTTCACATCCTCTAGCTTCCTCCGCCACCTCCTCACCTCTCCTTTCCTCCTTCCTTCTCCCTCCTCTTCCTCCCTCTTTACATCCTCTAGCTTCCTCCGCCACCTCCTCACCTCTCCTTTCCTCCTTCCTTCTCCCTCCTCTTCCTCCCTCTTCCCATCCTCTAGCTTCCTCCACCACCTCCTCACCTCTCTTCTCCTCCTTCCTTCTCCCTCCTCTTCCTCCCTCTTCCCATCCTCTAGCTTCCTCCACCACCTCCTTACCTCTCCTCTCCTCCTTCCTTCTCCTTCCTCTTCCTCCCTCTTCCCATCCTCTAGCTTCCTCCACCACCTCCTCACCTCTCCTCCTTCCTTCTCCCTCCTCTTCCTCCCTCTTCACATCCTCTAACTTCCTCCATCACCTCCTCACCTGTCCTCTCCTCCTTCCTTCTCCCTCCTCTTCCTCCCTCTTCACATCCTCTAGCTTCCTCTGCCACCTCCTCACCTCTCCTTTCCTCCTTCCTTCTCCCTCCTCTTCCTCCCTCTTCACATCCTCTAGCTTCCTCCGCCACCTCCTCACCTCTCCTTTCCTCCTTCCTTCTCCCTCCTCTTCCTCCCTCTTTACATCCTCTAGCTTCCTCCGCCACCTCCTCACCTCTCCTTTCCTCCTTCCTTCTCCCTCCTCTTCCTCCCTCTTCCCATCCTCTAGCTTCCTCCACCACCTCCTCACCTCTCCTCTCCTCCTTCCTTCTCCCTCCTCTTCCTCCCTCTTCCCATCCTCTAGCTTCCTCCACCACCTCCTTACCTCTCCTCTCCTCCTTCCTTCTCCTTCCTCTTCCTCCCTCTTCCCATCCTCTAGCTTCCTCCACCACCTCCTCACCTCTCCTCCTTCCTTCTCCCTCCTCTTCCTCCCTCTTCACATCCTCTAACTTCCTCCATCACCTCCTCACCTATCCTCTCCTCCTTCCTTCTCCCTCCTCTTCCTCCCTCTTCACATCCTCTAGCTTCCTCCGCCAATTCCTCACCTCTCCTTTCCTCCTTCCTTCTCCCTCCTCTTCCTCCCTCTTCACATCCTCTAGCTTCCTCCGCCACCTCCTCACCTCTCCTTTCCTCCTTCCTTCTCCCTCCTCTTCCTCCCTCTTCACATCCTCTAGCTTCCTCCACCACCTCCTCTCTTTTCCTCCTTCCTTCTCCCTCCTCTTCCTCCCTCTTCCCATCCTCTAGCTTCCTCCGCCACCTCCTCACCTCTCCTTTCCTCCTTCCTTCTCCCTCCTCTTCCTCCCTCTTCACATCCTCTAGCTTCCTCTGCCACCTCCTCACCTCTCCTTTCCTCCTTCCTTCTCCCTCTTCCCATCCTCTAGCTTCCTCCGCCACCTCCTCACCTCTCCTTTCCTCCTTCCTTCTCCCTCCTCTTCCTCCCTCTTCCCATCCTCTAGCTTCCTCCGCCACCTCCTCACCTCTCTTCTCCTTTACGCCTCCTCTTCATTTTCCTCTCTAAACCTCCCCAGCCATGGTTGTTCTTGGCGGATCAGCAGCTTCATCTACACCCGGGTTAATCTGCTCCTCTGGGTATGATTGCTCTGGAAAGTAATAATCCAGTTTTGCTGACCGAAGCGAGAACGTTACCTGCTCATATCTGTCAGTAATTAGAATTGGTCCGCGACTCACTCTTACAAAAGTGAAATATGAATTTGTGTTGTGAAAGGCGTTAACAAGTCCTGGTTATAAAACAGGTGCACAATGAGTCATGAACACGGCGCGCGTCGGCGGAGGGGGAAACACTTTTATAGGACTGGGCCCATTCATCCTTCCTCAAGTTTACGTACTCCCCAGAGTCACTATAAACACTGAGGAAAGTGTCAGCGACTTGAGAGGTTCTTCTGGGTTATAAAAAATAGGAAAAAGATTTGTCCGCCATTAACAAAATGTTGTTAAAGACGGAGAAATAGAAAGAAACGTCAACTCCCTGTTTACTTCTAAACTGTTTCCTTACAAACCCTCATTAATTAACCCTTGGTAATTACAGAATGGTGACATATATTCTGGACCATGGTACTGGTGGGCCACCTGAAGCTAGGGATGACCCTAAGATCCATAAGGAAAACAACCCCTATACCTCACCTGACTCTGAACTATGTGGTTGTTGCACCTACCGTACCGTCTTTGAAGAGAACCAGTGTGACAGTGGGCGAGACAATACTCCAATACTGTGTTTGTTACTGGGCACATGGTGTTTGGTGAAGAAACCTCACTGACTGATACTGGCCTTCAAACTGGTCTGATAGAGTAAGTCCTTCTAAATGGAGCGCCACCTGATACACAGCTGGGGACATAGGGACCCTCTCCTGTTGATATAACCGCCAAGCACAGTGCTTCTACCAAGAGTGTAACTGAAAAGTTTGGTGCCTCTGCTGGGAGGTGTAACTGTCAAGCATAGCCCCTGCCATGTTCAAGGGGTTTAGGCAGAACTTCTGAACATATCCCAAGACATCAGGACACAGAATGGAAAAACAAGATGAACATAATCATAATGAAACAGGACATAAGGGTAGGGACAGTGCCAACCTAGTCTCACCCATCCACTGTCCCTACCACCATGCACAATCTGTCCTAAATGACAGCCCCCAGCTGGCCCTCTGCCTAGAAGTGCAACTACAAAGTATTGTGACGCCACCAAGAAATGTAACCACCTAGCAGAGCGCCTTTGCCAGGACGTGTAACCACAAAGCATAACGTCTCTGCCAGGGAGTGCCTCTGGTGAACGCTATGCTAACTGGCTCAATCCTGAGTGAATTTGATGTCTGTGTCCATCATTGAACTATCCTTGTGCAGGCCTCGGAGACCACAAGGGCCGGTACACCCCATAGGGACTGACACCCACACAAGTGTATCACGCACATGTTTTATTATACGGCTGCACTGCTCTTTCTATTGTAGATACTGAAGTAATGTGTTCTTACAGGACTTGACAAACACTTAAGATGTCGGTTGTCCGTACGTAAAGTAAAAGCTGTGAGACCCTAGAAGAAGATCTCTGCCCTAAAGAATCTCCTTAAGGAAAGTTCAGTTTGGGGTTTGTGCCTTAGAGCCAAGAAAGACACCCGACTGCTTCATGAAAATTTTCACTTAGAAGCCAAACTCATCGCTTTCTTCGCAGTTCTCCTTCCAAGTGCAGTTGGTGTAATTGCAGGAACCTGTCATTTCATAGTAGCGCATGTTCTCAACCACAAGGATCTGCACAGGTCTCCAGGAGATTCTGGAACGTGAACTCTTCAGGAACACAAACTTTCCAAAGTGTCAGTCTTTCATTGCTGCACCGCCGATGTGTGACCGCTGAGAGGCCGCCTGCAGAAAGGGCATGATAACCGGCAGCAGGATCAGTAAACAGTTGTCGGGTGACAAGGCTCTAAACATCATGGTGGACACCACAACATCTCTGAAGACTTCTTTACATACTCCAGTCCATGGTCCACTAGATACTGTACTATAAGAACTGGCAACAATCCTGATAATCCCTACATATCAGACACAATCATGATTCAAGAGCTAGATATATAAAATAATTGGGGCGGTCTGACAACCTCTCAGACAGGATATACAGGCAGGTTGTCAGCAGTAATAGATGTTCCTGTAGTATAAGGTGTGTGATCTCATGTCTGATCACATGTCATTATATCAGTGATGTCATCAGTAGGGGGCGGGGCTGTGACAACCTCTCAGACAGGATATACAGGCAGGTTGTCAGCAGTAATAGATGTTCCTGTAGTATAAGGTGTGTGGATCTCATGTCTGATCACATGTCATTATATCAGTGATGTCATCAGCAGGGGGCGGGGCTGTGACTACCTCTCAGACAGGATATACAGGCAGGTTGTCAGCAGTAATAGATGTTCCTGTAGTATAAGGTGTGTGGATCTCATGTATCATGGTTTGGTTTCTGTACATGCCTTCCTCTGGTAGGTCAAAAATGTAGTAAGGGTTCTTTGGACTATGGACGTTTGTGGACATTTCCCTTTATTCTTACTATGCAAAGCCATCAACTCTCTACTTTGAAAGCTTAACTTTCACAGTGATTTATGCCGTTGTTTGCACTTCTACTGTCTCATGTTGTTGAACTGTGTGTATATATATATATATATACTGCTTGGGTTAACTCTGTTGTTTATGTCTGAAGACGTGTTTCTGTCTGGAAAAACTGCTTAGTCATTCCCATAGACTTGCAATGAAACACTATACAAGTCTATGACCGACAGAAATTGTAACATTGTTTCTGTTAGGCTGCGTTTCTCCACTCCACCCCTCCCACGAGAAGGTTCTAGTTCCACTAGAACCTGTATATAAGGAGAACAGTCAGAGCCTCTAGTGATCTGCAGAAGGGACCAATGCTCTCTGGAAAAGACTCTTCTGTCCGGTAATTTCTGGTATAACGCAAACCATCGGCGGTGAACGGGGCCCGCTGTGTGAGACTAATGTACCGGGCGTGTGTTATGTTTGTGCATTGTATGTATGACCATCATACTGTTTGTATGTACATGTGTAGTATGTACTGGTTGTATGTAAACTTGTAGTATGTACTGTTTGTATGTACACGTGTAGTATGTACTGGTTGTATGTACACTTGCAGTATGTACTGTTTGTATGTACATGTGTTGTATGTACTGGTTGTATGTACATGTGTTGTATGTACTGGTTGTATGTACACTTGTAGTATGTACTGTCTGTATGTACTGTTTGTATGTACATGTGTAGTATGTACTGGTTGTATGCACACTTGTAGTATGTACTGGTTGTATGTACACGTGTAGTATGTACTGGTTGTATGTACACTTGTAGTATGTACTGGTTGTATGTACACGTGTAGTATGTACTGGTTGTATGTACACTTGTAGTATGTACTGGTTGTATGTACACGTGTAGTATGTAATGGTTGTATGTAAACATGTAGTATGTACTGTTTGTATGTACATGTGTAGTATGTACTGGTTGTATGTACACTTGTAGTATGTACTGTTTGTATGTACACGTGTAGTATGTACTGGTTGTATGTACACGTGTAGTATGTACTGGTTGTATGTACACGTGTAGTATGTACTGGTTGTATGTACACTTGTAGTATGTACTGTTTGTATGTACATGTGTTGTATGTACTGGTTGTATGTACACTTGTAGTATGTACTTGTATGCACACTTGTAGTATGTACTGGTTGTATGTACTGTTTGTATGTACATGTGTAGTATGTACTGGTTGTATGCACACTTGTAGTATGTACTGTTTGTATGTACACGTGTAGTATGTACTGGTTGTAGAAGGCTTGCACAGTAAAATATCAATTTTTGCAGATGACACTAAACTGTGTAAAGTAACTAACACAGAAGAGGACAGTATACTGTATATATACTACAGAGGACAGTATACCGTATATATACTACAGAGGACAGTATACTGTATATATACTACAGAGGACAGTACACTGTATATACACTACAGAGGACAGTATACTGTATATATACTACAGAGGACAGTATAGTGTATATATACTACAGAGGACAGTATACTGTATATATACTACAGAGGACAGTATACCGTATATATACTACAGAGGACAGTACACTGTATATATACTACAGAGGACAGTATACTGTATATACTACAGAGGACAGTATACTGTATATATACTACAGAGGACAGTTTACTGCTAAAGAGGGATCTGGATAGACTGGAGGCTTGGGCAGAAAAGTGGCAGATGAGGTTTAACACTGACAAATGTAAAGTTATGCATATGGGAAGGAATAATGCAAGTCACCAGTACATACTAAATGGTAAAATATTGGGTAACTCTGACATAGAAAAGGACCTAGGAATTTTAGTGAACAGCAAACTAAGCTGCAGACACCAGTGTCAGACAGCTGCTGCCAAGGCCAATAAGATAATGGGTTGCATCAAAAGAGGCATAGATGGCGGTGATGAGAACATAGTCCTGCCACTTTACACATCACTAGTCAGACCACACATGGAGGACTGTGTACAGTTCTGGGCTCCTGTGAACAAGGCAGACATAGCAGAGCTGGAGAGGGTTCAGAGGAGGGCAACTAAAGTCATAGCTGGAATGGGTGGACTACAGGACCCAGAAAGATTATCAAAATTAGGGACGACTGAGGGTAGATGTAATAACTATGTATAAATATATCAGGGGTCAGTACAGAGATCTCTCCCATCATCTATTTATCCCCAGGACTGTGACTGTGACGAGGGGACATCCTCTGCGTCTGGAGGAAAGAAGGTTTGTACACAAACATAGAAGAGGATTCTTTACTGTAAGAGCAGTGAGACTATGGACTCTTTACTGTAAGAGCAGTGAGACTATGGACTGTTTACTGTAAGAGCAGTGAGACTATGGACTCTTTACTGTAAGAGCAGTGAGACTATGGACTCTTTACTGTAAGAGCAGTGAGACTATGGACTCTTTACTGTAAGAGCAGTGAGACTATGGACTCTTTACTGTAAGAGCAGTGAGACTATGGACTCTTTACTGTAAGAGCAGTGAGACTATGGACTCTTTACTGTAAGAGCAGTGAGACTATGGACTCTTTACTGTAAGAGCAGTGAGACTATGGACTCTTTACTGTAAGAGCAGTGAGACTATGGACTCTTTACTGTAAGAGCAGTGAGACTATGGACTCTTTACTGTAAGAGCAGTGAGACTATGGACTCCTTACTGTAAGAGCAGTGAGACTATGGAACTCTCTCCCTGAGGAGGTGGTGATGGTAAGTTCACTATAAGAGATCAGGAGGGTCCTGGATGTATTTCTGGAGGTAATAATATTACAGGTTATAGTTACTAGAGAGGGGTCGTTGATCCAGGGAGTAATTCTGATGTCTGATTGGAGTCGGGAAGGAATTTTTTCCCCTAAAGTGAGGAATATTGTCTTCTACCTCACAGGGTTTTTTTGCCTTCCTCTGGATCAACTTGTAGGATAACAGGAGAACTGGATGGACAGAGGGCTTTTTTCGGCCTTATAAACTATGTTACTGGTTGTATGCACACTTGTAGTATGTACTGGTTGTATGCACACTTGTAGTATGTACTGGTTGTATGTACACGTGTAGTATGTACTGGTTGTATGTACACGTGTAGTATGTACTGGTTGTATGTACATGTGTTGTATGTACTGTTTGTATGTACATGTGTTGTATGTACTGTTTGTATGTACATGTGTTGTATGTACTGTTTGTATGTACATGTGTTGTATGTACTGGTTGTATGTACATGTGTTGTATGTACTGTTTGTATGTACATGTGTTGTATGTACTGTTTGTATGTACATGTGTTGTATGTACTGTTTGTATGTACATGTGTTGTATGTACTGGTTGTATGTACATGTGTTGTATGTACTGGTTGTATGTATTATGTAAAGTCGCACTCCATCAGTTCGCGCTCCATCCAGTAAAACACACATCTGCTTTGTAACCTGTGCAGCTGAAGGGCTGGACGGCGGTGGTCGGGGCCGCACATCCTAAATGATTCTTAGCTTTTACTTTTTTGATAAAATGTCCCAAAAGAACACAAACTTCATAGTCAGCCCCAACATGTCCTCACACCACCATCCCCATCATCCACCCGAGCCCCTCCCGGCACCACCACCCCCATCGTCCCCCTCATTGTGAGCAGTTGTTTGTGACACTTTTTATGGGTTTCGTGTTTCTTAATACAAGTCAAGTTCTGCCCATAAAATAACACAACGAGCTGAATGCGGCTGATTACGGCGGGAAGGTTCCGACACCTCGGTGGGGGGGCGCCGGGGCCGCGGGGGGGCGCAGGGGCCACACTCACTGCAGTACTGTAAATCAGCAGATTTTCTATTTATTTTTCCCGTTTTCCATTAATAATGTTTTTCTTTTGCAACACAAAACGTGTGAAGAACATTAGCGGGTGAGGGCCCCGGGGCCCGGCTAATCATTATAACAATAGTCATAGGGGGGAGTCATTATAAAATGTGTCGTCCAGTCTTAAAGGAATTACACTTAAAGGGATTTTCCCACCGCAGCCATTGATGGCACAATACTAAGCATGCCGCCTTGTCTGGTCAGTCACTGACTATGAGGGGCCCAGCGTGTGGCCCCTATTGAGATGGGGCCAACAGGGACTTGGTACTTTTCTAGCACTCATGATCTAATTGTCACAGCTGAAGGTTTGTTACAATGTAGTAGACAATCCTTTTGCAGGTAAACACATCCGCTGCCTAAATCACCCTCCTGTCCTGATAGTTTGTTACAGTGTATCAGTGCAGGTGACATCTATCACTCTGGGCCCACCTAGGACAGCTGTAAGGTGTGGGCTGGAGCCTCCTAAACAAGTGGAGTGCCAAGCCTTTCAGTGAACAGCGCTGCAGCTCCCCACCATGATGTGAGCAGTGACACCGGCCATCGGTCACCCACTCATCATGCAGTTTAGCCCTGGTGTAGCGGTGCGGTTCAGCCACAAGATGGGGCTGTTGCAGCACTTATTGAGAGACTATGCACCATACTGGGAGAGGCAAAGCGGAAGAGGAAAACACCAACCACTTTTAATGACGAACAGGGACACAGATAGCGCATATCACAAGCTCATCAGGACAGTAGTCAGAGCGCTGGTCAGGTGGTCATGTCACAGTAATGCAGTGCATGCTGGCATGTACTCAACCCACCTGCTAGAGGTGAGCGTTGGAAAAGGCCTGCTGCAGCAGGTGAGTGCAGAGCGTGCAAAAAGTGAAAGAGTTTTCCTCCTGCTGTAGAGGCTTGAAAAGAGTTACAGTTGCAGGAGTAGGCTCATCCATTTTACAACCAAGTGTGATCCTGTAAGCAGTGGAGTACCCACTATGGAGGCAGACAATGCCACTGCCATGGGGCCCATTGTGAGAGGGCGGTGGCAGCAACGAATGCCTTCTCCTATTCCCAACATACAGGTTATACAGCCACCACTGGAGGGAGCTCACTACATACAGATTATACAGCCACCACTAGAGGGAGCTCACTACATACAGATTATACAGCCACCACTAGGGGGAGCTCACTACATACAGATTATACAGCCACCACTAGGGTGAGCTCACTACATACAGATTATACAGTCACCACTAGAGGGAGCTCACTGCATACAGATTATACAGCCACCACTAGAGGGAGCTCACTACATACAGATTATACAGCCACCACTAGAGGGAGCTCACTACATACAAATTATACAGCCACCACTAGAGGGAGCTCACTACATATAGATTATACAGCCACTGCTAGGGGGAGCTCACTACATACAGATTATACAGTCACGACTAGAGGGAGCTCACTACATACAGATTATACAGCCACCACTAGAGGGAGCTCACTACATACAGATTATACAGCCACCACTAGAGGGAGCTCACTACATACAGATTTTACAGCCACCACTAGAGGGAGCTCACTACATACAGATTATACAGCCACCACTAGAGGGAGCTCACTACATACAGATAATACAGCCTCCACTAGAAGGAGCTCACTGCATACAGATTATACAGCCTCCACTAGAAGGAGCTCACTGCATACAGATTATACAGCCACCACTAGAGGGAGCTGACTACATACAGATTATACAGCCACCACTAGAGGGAGCTCACTACATACAAATTATACAGCCACCACTAGGGGGAGCTCACTACATACAGATTATACAGCCACTGCTAGGGGGAGCTCACTACATACAGATTATACAGTCACGACTAGAGGGAGCTCACTACATACAGATTATACAGCCACCACTAGAGGGAGCTCACTACATACAGATTTTACAGCCACCACTAGAGGGAGCTCACTACATACAGATTATACAGCCACCACTAGAGGGAGCTCACTACATATGGCTTATACAGCCACGACTAGGGGGAGCTTGCTACATAGAGGTTATACAGCTACCACTAGGGGAGTTCAGGAGATTACTACATACAAATATATACAGCCACCACTAGAGGGAGTTTAGGAGATTATATATATATATACAGCCACCACTAGAGGGAGCTCAGGAGTTTACTAAATACAGATATATACAGCCTCCACTAGAGAGAGCTCAGGAGATTACTACATACAGATATATACAGCCACCACTAGAGGGCGCTCAGGAGATTACTACATACAGATATATACAGCCACCACTAGAGGGAGCTCAGGAGATTACTACACACAGATATATATATATATAGCCACCACTAGAGGGAGCTCAGAAGATTACTGCATACAGATATTTACAGCCACCACTAGAGGGAGCTCAGGAGATTTCTGCATACAGATATATACAGTCACCACTAGAGGGAGCTCAGGAGATTACTGCATACAGATATATACAGCCACCACTAGAGGGAGCTCAGGAGATTACTGCATACAGATATATACAGCCACCACTAGAGGGAGCTCAGGAGATTACTACATACAGATATATACAGCCACCACTAGAGGGAGCTTAGGAGATTACTGCATACAGATATATACAGTCACCACTACAGGGAGCTCAGGAGATTACTACATACAGATATATACAGCCACCACTAGAGGGAGCTCAGGAGATTACTACATACAGATATATACAGCCACCACTAGAGGGAGCTCAGTAGATTACTGCATACAGATATATACAGCCACCACTAGATGGAGATCAGGAGATTACTACATACAGATATATATAGCCACCACTAGAGGGAGCTCAGGAGATTACTGCATACAGATATATACAGCCACCACTAGAGGGAGCTCAGGAGATTACTGCATACAGATATATACAGCCACCACTAGATGGAGATCAGGAGATTACTACATACAGATATATACAGCCCCCACTAGAGGGATCTCAAGAGAATGCTACATACAAGTGTATACAGGCACCACTAGAGAGATCTTAGGAAATCTTAGTATACAACCATCTCTAAGGGGAGCTTGGGTGAGAACACCACATGAAAGTATATACAGCCACCCCTAGGGGGTGCTTTCTGCATGCAGATGTAATCTATATGTAGTAGTCTCCCTCTTGTGGCTGTTGAGGGAGCTATGATTGTGACTTACAGCAAAAGGACAATACCACTCATGTTGAACTGTTGGCAGTGTTTGCAACAGTGACCTTAATCAGAGGTCGGTGTAGGGGTCACAGCTGTGTAGCTGTTCCTGTGTTTCGAAATAGAGGACCTTGTGAGGGCTTTATGGTCAGATCGTGTAGTGCTGAAGAGAGAGAGCATGAGAGAACAGCTCGGCTGCTGGTGTGGAGAGGACCAGCTGGACCGTGTGGTAGTTAGCTAGCAAGTGGAGGTTTTGTGGCACTCATCAGTTGGCTTACCAACCAAGTGACCTTTGGTCAGGTTGTAGCAGTAGTGGCAATGGAAATCTTTAGGGACAGACAACTATAGCACTCCTGTATCCTTTATAGTCATGAGAGGCCAGGAGATAGAGACGTCAGCTTGCTGTCCTGAAAAAAACACCGGCGTAGAGAGTGGTGTATTGGACTGAGAAGAGTGCAGAAGATAGTGGAGATGACTGAGTGTCACACCTGAGGACTGTGAGCGTGCCTTGTTGAGAAACCATGTCCTGGCAGTAAAGGGTGTGTGTCATGTGGTGAGGAACTGAGGCCTGTGACTGTGGTACCAAGCCTTCTTCACCCCTTCCACTGAAAGAGAGGCCACTGGCAGAGAGTTACCACCTATCGAGGGTGCACTAGGAGTGTTCAATGCCTGAGGAGTGAGTAGACCTGCAACTCCTTAAGGTACTGATGTAAGTGTAAGGCCATTGCATCTAGTGACTGCTTGTTGCCCCACGTTTGAGCAGTAAAAGCCACTAATTCCCATATCATCTGTGTGGTGTGATTTCCTCCGCCTTGACTGGAGAACCATATCCGGACAACCAACCCACAACCCACCAGCCCCTCCACACTGGCTGCATAAGACCAGGCCTCGGCTCTTCTCGTGGGTTTAGTACTCAGCATTATTTCCCATAAGGGATCCTTTAAGGACAGGTCATAGACACAAGGGATACGAGAGCGCTCAGAGAAATCAGAAGTGGTGACACCCCAAGGGTATACAAGGAGAGCGGGGGAACACAAGGGTATATGGCTGCGTGTGCTAATCCTATAACGTATCATATATACCCTCATTATCCTGCCCCGGTAGAGAAAAATCATCTGCATTTAACATAGTCGTTGGTGTCCTGGTCCCAGAAACGCGTGTCGTCGAATGCACGAAAGGCAAACCCAATCCTTGGGGTGGGGGTGGGGGGGACCTGAATCAACACTTCATGGTTTGGACAAATTGTCTTTTTTCCCTTTTACATCCACTCCTGGTAATTGCAGCCTTCCATTCCATTGTTCCATGTGTATCCCGCATTCAGGAGCCATGCCAAAACCAGTCGCATGTCTGGGAATTCAGGGTAGCAGTGCCATGGTATGCGAGGCTTTGATCATCCCAGGTCAGAGGCTTCCGCCGGCGGACGATTGTTTTTCATATACATGTGTATAAAATGATGAGATTAAAAATGGATTAAAAGAAACGGAGTGGGGGAGGGGGGCACAGACCTCATTGGAAACAGACACCGAAGTTTATCCACCACATCAATCATCAGATAGCTTTCACATTATGCAGGAAATGTCCTTGAATGGTCCCTTTTTTTTTGCATAAAGTGGCGCAGAAAAATTCAGGGTGAAAGCAAAAGAGGTAGACGGAATATTAATATATGTCAGGAATGGGAAATAAAAACGCCAATTACACGAAAAAACAGGGAAAATGCTGAATAAATCATAGAAACAGTAAAAGACTGGCAATAAAAAAAGACCACAAATGTTACAATAATGGAAAAAATAACTGAAACATTTGTATCAATTTGTGTCAATGAATACATAAATAGGAATGTATTTGAAATACAATATTAGCCAAAAAAATTGAATGAAAAAATAAAGAAAATAATTTAATACAAATGATACCATAATAAACAATAATTAATTTAAAAAAATTGAATTAATAATATGGACAAAATTAAAGGCAAAAATAATAGTAAAAATAAAAAAACACAGGCTATGCCTCTGACAAGAAGGACTTGACAAGGACATGAAAAGTGTCAGAATGGGGCCATGAATGTAACATTGTTCATTGTTTCATTGTTTACTGGCCCCTTTAATATACTCTATTGTATTCTGATCAGTACGTTTACTAATTTATTGCCATTTTTGGCAAAATTATAAAAAGAAGAAACTGACAGAATTGCACTTTTAGCAACAATTTATTTTTACATTTTCATAATCAAAATAAAAAAATGTACAAATTTTTAATAAAGAAATAATTAAAAGTCACAAAACATAAAAAAGTTGGCATGTAAAGTTTTTACCCCCCAGAAGGATGGAGAATAAAGACAGAAAGTATTCTGAGACTTGGCATGTTTAGGATTTATTACATCATCTATTTTTTATCTTTAGGGTTTTATTACTTCTGAATACAAGGAACGTCCACCAGTCATGAAGTGGCACCAAGACTCCGCCTTCACGGGGCAGCGCCACGATTTTATTGAAGCTCGGGTTTCAGCGAGCGCCCTACATGCCATAGATTTCCAGCTGCCATAGACACCTGCTCGATTAGAGATGGGCGCACTGTGTAAAGTATAAATACATCAAAATAAAAACAATAGATCATAGAACACATATCAGATGATGGAAGGAGATATTTCACCATTTCATCAGAAAATAACTCATAGAGAACTTGAGGCCATCTCAAAAAAGTTAGGACAGAAAACAAAAGGCTGGAAAAGTAAAATGTACTAATAAAAAATATCTGGAGGGTGTGCTGTACTGGCAATAACTGCCTGGATCAGGGACATTCCAGAAATCTCTGCACAGGCTCAGGGAGACTTCCAGAAATCTTGTTCATTTACACTGTATTTGCCATGCACTGTGGAAAGGGTTAATGAATACCTAGAGACTTTTGGGACTTTCAAGCTAATAATGAGAAGCTGATAATTTTCCACAGTTACCATAAGGATTAAAGAAGACCATATTTTGGAGGGAAAAAGCCAGATGTTGTTTACCACCAAAACCAGACAGACTGACCTTGTGAATGTCTGGTTGAGCTCTGTTGTTATGTCTGGAAACTTGGATAAAACTGCTATGTCATTACCATTGAGTATCAATGAAGCTCTAATGCAAGTCTATGACAGATGTTTGTGCTGAGTTTCTCCAGTACTCCTCCCCTCCCACTAGAAGGTTCTAGTTCATCCAGAAACTGTGTATAAGGAGAGCAGTCAGAGTCCCTAGTGTTCTGTAGTTAGGGAACATAGCTCAGTAGAGGAGCCTCTGCCAGACTACTGAGTGACCAGAAGAAGACGCTGAGATGGGGATACTCTGCCACAGACCCTGGATCACCAGCCTTGGACCAGGGTACCAGGCTTCTGAAAGAGAGAGAGAGAGGGACAGCTAGCTCAGGCCTTTCCTCAGCATCAAACCCTTCTTCTGCCAGGGAGGAGACTGGAGAAGAGAGCCCTGTGCCTCGTCTCAGGGAGGAGACTGGAGAAGAGAGCCCTGTGCCTCGTCTCAGGGAGGAGACTGGAGAAGACAGCCCTGTGCCTCGTCTCAGGGAGGAGACTGGAGAAGACAGCCCTATGCCTCGTCTCAGGGAGGAGACTGGAGAAGCCAGCCCTGTGCCTCGCCTGTATTGTGTTCCACCAGTGAAGAAGCCTCCTGGTTTACTGCAGACCCTGACCCTCTGGACTTATTTCCCATTGGGGTGCACCACGTCTTACCATCCCTTCCAGAGAGCAGCAACTTATAGTCCAGGGGGCCCAGCGTAGCATTGGGGCCACCTCAAACCTGGCCACTGCACAGGCAGCACTATGGGGGTCACTATATATATAGGCACTATGGGAGACATTGTAACTACTGGGGACACTATAGGGGGCCTTATTATGACTGCGGCTCTATAGAGGTACCTTATAGAGAGGTCTCGTTACAGCTGGGGACACTGTGGGGCATTATTCTTGGGCACAATATGGAGGCAGAACTACTCTTGGGGAGCATTATCGCTGTTCTGGAACTGTAGGAGGGACGTCTGGGAGCACTATGGGGGCACTATTATTTCTGCAGCATATTATTTGGGGGTATTGGGGAGCACAGCAGGCACAGGATGATGGAAAAGTGAGGAACCTTAGAAGGCTGTGTGCTAAACGCTGCAGAGACGAGATGCAAATGAAAGAAATCATCATGGTAGTCTGGGGTGAGTGGAGAAGATGAGGAAAGAGAACATCTACACCAGAGAAGACGTCACTGGATGTAGGAGGTATGAGGTTAGATAGATATATAACCCCCGACCCGTCTGCTACAAGACCACAGGGCGACGAGGAGACATTTGCATCTTTTTGCTTCTGTCACCCATTAAAAAACGTTTATAAAGCTCTAAAAACTGACCTTCTCTCATAAAGAAGACACAAGGTCCCAGCAGCACAGAGGTTTTCAGGAGAGGAGTGTGCTGATCTTGTGGAGGTCCCAGGATGAGAGTTACATAGTGGAAGGAGCAGGGTCACCAGCAGCACAGAGGATTTCAGGATATCCCAGGACTGATCTTGTTGAGATATGACATGTGAATGGAAACAAATGGATAGAAAGCCTTTATTACCTACATCTTAAATATCGGAATATGAGGTAATAACAGCGCGGCGCTGACAGGACATGAGGCAGGATTTACAGAGAGGCTTCAGAACATGGCGGGGACATGAACCCCACCGAGGGCGGTGACACCGGGCGAGTTATTACCTTGAGTTATAAGATTTTATTTCCATTATTGAAATGTAAACTGAGCTGCAGCAATGATGATGATATTTAATACTGAGGAGTAAGAAATGATAGTCTGCAGGTGCACAGAGCATTGCGCCAAGAACACGGGCAGCACCGCAATAATATGCAATACACAGGACGTATATAACCTGTTATATGTAAGAACCCCATCCAGATATTATAGGAGGATATAGATATGAGATAGATAGATAGATAGATAATAGATAGGAGATAGATAATAGATAATAAATAGATAGATAGATAGATAGATAGATAGATAGATTAATAGATAGATAGATTAATAGATAGATATGAGATAGATATGAGATAGCTAAGAGATAGGAGATAGATAAAGTAGATAGATTTACAGATGAACTGTGACAGGTAGGACACTCAGCTCTGCTACATCCATATTATCTGCCTATAGTACTGCCTCTGGGGCACTGAGGGGTTTGTGGTCAGACACCCTCCGTTGGGCTCTAGGTGACTCACCCCGGGGTGGATTTACAGACAGCACATATTTGGTATCATCTTAGTTCTTGACCGTTGGCCATGGAACTTCTGGGTTTCCGTAGGTCGTGAGAACAGTAAAATGTAGTGAAATCGCACAGAATCCGGTCACAGAAGGAGTGACAGCTCCACGTTCTCTGGTGTTGGTCTGGATTCAATGTAAACTGGTTTGGACTTTTCTGTATCCGAAATGTGACCACAGAATTTACAAAGAGGGAAGTCAGTAACTGGAGAGACAGAGAGCAGGCTAGATGGGGGGAGAGAACAGTAAGAGGAGAGAAGAGACCAAGGGGGCGAGAGGGGGAGAAAGGAGAGGCAGAGGGATGAGAACGGGCAGAGGAAGAAAAGAAGAGGAAGATGGGGCAGATAGGAGAAAGAAGAGGCAGAGGGAAGAGAAGAGGAAGACGGGACAGATGGGGAAGGAAGAGGCAGAGGGAAGAGAACGGGCAGAGAAAGAAGAGAAGAGGAAGACGGGGCAGATAGGGGAATGAAATGGCCGAGGGAGAAAGAAGAGGCAGAGGGGAGAGAACGGGCAGAGGAAGAAGAGAAGATGAGGACGGGTAGAGGATGAAGAGAAGAGGAGGACGGGGCAGATGTGGAAAGAAGAGGCAGAGGTGGCGAGAATGGGCAGAGGAAGAAAAGAAGAGGAAGACGGGGCAGATAGGAGAAAGAAGAGGCAGAGGGGGAGACAGAATAGGCAGAGGAAGAAGAGAAGAGGAAGACGGGACAGATGGGGAAGGAAGAGGCAGAGGGGGAAAGAGAACGGGCAGAGGAAGAAAAGAAGAGGAAGATGGGGAGATGGGGGAAAGAAGAGGCAGAGGGGGAGAGAACGGGCAGAGGAAGAAGAGGAAGACCGGGTAGATTGGGGAAAGAAGTGGCAGTAATGGAAGAGGCAGAAGGGGCAGAGACGTGGTCAGGGATGAGAAGGATAGATCGGTCTGTGATCCGGGTTCTGTATTTATTTGTGTTGAGTGGAAATGATTGCAGAAACGAGGCTTTGAAGGTGTCTCAGTAGTAAACAGTACAGTCATCAGGAGAAGTTGTAATGGTGTTCTGGGCCAGATAGTGAAGAAAAGGAAAGAGAACGTCTACTTTACATCAGAAATCACTTGAGAGTCATAGGATTTATGGAATAGCTGTCACTTCTCTTGACATGTATTTTATAGGATATCCTTGTATTGTACATAACATAATTCTGGAGCACCTTTACTTAGAAATCTGTGTTGTGATGTACCTTTATTATTCTTCCTGGAAATGCATGCATTAAACTGACTGAAAGAGGAATCCCTGTCTGTGTGAATGGGGGTTTCTAGGTTCCAAATTTATTCATGTGTGTATTATTGTGTGTTAATGTTGTGGCTTAAAGATGTTCTTCCAGGGTTTGGGTTCATGGAGAACTGGGCCGACTTCTCTGTACAGACTCTACAGTAGGGACGGGCTGCACCTTAATGGGGAGGGGGCAACTGCCCTGGGGGAAAAAATGGTTAGACGGCTGGAGGAGCTTTTAAACTAGGATCTGGGGGGAGGGTGGGGGGTAATACTAATAAGGGGGTAGATGGTGTAGATAGAGAGTGGGTCATAGGAGGGGACAGTGGGGGGTTAGTGGGGGCTGGGGTTAGTGAGGAATGTAGGGAGAAGACTGTGCAAAACAACAACCAAAGTAACCCAAGAACCCCGGATATTCATTTCATAAGTAATAGTAAATTGACAAACGGGGTAAAAAATATACAAAGACCTCTTAATTGTATGTACACTAATGCCAGAAGCCTGACTAATAAAATTAGTGATGTGTGAGGAGGACTATGACATAGTGGGAATAACTGAGACATGGCTGGATGATAGCTATGACTGGGCAGTTAACGTACAGGGTTACAATCTTTTTAGAAAGGATCGTCAAAACCGAAGAGGGGGAGGGGTCTGCCTTTATGTAAAGTCCTGTCTAAAGCCCACAATCCGGGAAGATATAAGTGAGGGACGTGAAGATGTGGAGTCACTGTGGGTAGAAATAAATGGAGCCAAAAACAATAATAAAATACTAATAGGGGTTTATTATAAACCACCTAATATACCAGAGACCACAGAAAATCTACTTCTAAATGAAATAGACGAGGCGGCAAATCATAATGAGGTCGTTATTATGGGAGAACTCCGCAGATATAGACTGGGAAACTGAAACCTGTATATCTCATAAAGGAAACAGGTTCTTGGCAATAACCAAAGACAATTACCTTTCCCAACTGGTTCAGGACCCGACTAGAGGGACGGCCATACTGGACTTAGTATTAACCAATAGACCTGACAGAACAACAGATGTGCAGGTCGGGGGACACCTGGGAAACAGTGACCATAAAATAATAACCTTTAAATTGTCATTAAAAAAAGCATTTCTTCAGGGAGGAGCAAAAATACCTAACTTCAAAAATGCAAAATTTAGCCATCTAAGAGAGGCCATAGGTCTAACTAACTGGGACAAAGTCCTCAAAAATAACAATACAGCCACAAAATGGGAGATTTATAAAAGCATCCTAATATCTAATTGTGAGAGGTACAGACCTTATGGGAATAAAAGGTTAAGGAACAAGAAAAAACCAATGTGGATAAATAGAACTGTAAAGAAAGCAATAAATGACAAAAAGAAAGCATTTAAATCACTAAAACAGGAGGGGAGCGAGGAAGCATCGAAAAACTATAAGGAAAAAAATAGAATTTGTAAAAGACAAATAAAAGCAACCAAACTACAGACCGAGAGATTAATCGCCAAAGAGAGTAAAACTAACCCTAAAATGTTCTTCAATTATATAAATACTAAAAAGTATAAACCTGAAGGTGTCGGCCCCTTACAGAGTAATGAGGGGGGAGTAGCAGAGAGCGATGAGGAGAAAGCAAAACTCTTAAATATTTTTTTCTCCACTGTATTCACTGAGGAAAATAAACTGTCAGATGAAATGCAGAATATAAAAGTGAATTCCCCTTTAAAAGTGTCCTGTCTGACCCAGGAAGAAGTACTGGGGCGTCTTAAAAAGATTAAAATAGACAAATCGCCAGGACCGGATGGCATACACCCACGTATCCTAAGAGAATTAAGTAATGTCATTGCCAGACCCTTATACTTGATATTTAAGGACTCTATACTGACAGGGAGTGTTCCACAGGATTGGCGCATAGCAAATGTGGTGCCAATATTCAAAAAGGGTCCAAAAACAGAGCCCGGGAACTATAGGCCGGTAAGTTTAACATCTGTAGTGGGTAAACTGTTTGAAGGTTTTCTAAGAGATGCTATCTTGGAGTACCTCAATGAAAATAAGCAAATAACTCCATATCAGCATGGCTTCATGAGGGATCGGTCATGTCAAACCAATTTAATCAGTTTCTATGAGGAGGTAAGTTCTAGACTGGACCGCGGTGAATCAATGGATGTCGTATATCTGGACTTCTCCAAAGCATTTGACACGGTACCACATAAAAGGTTAGTATACAAAATGAGAATGCTTGGCCTGGGAGAAAATGTCTGTATGTGGGTAAGTAACTGGCTGAGTGATAGAAAACAGAGGGTGGTTATTAACGGCACATACTCAGATTGGGTCACTGTAACTAGTGGGGTACCACAGGGGTCAGTACTGGAGGGATCACTGTCACTAGTGGGGTACCACAGGGGTCAGTATTGGGCCCTATTCTCTTCAATATATTTATTAATGATCTTGTAGAAGGCTTGCACAGTAAAATATCAATTTTTGCAGATGACACTAAACTGTGTAAAGTAATTAACACAGAAGAGGACAGTACACTGTATATATACTACAGAGGACAGTATACTGTATATATACTACAGAGGGCAGTATACTGTATATATACTACAGAGGACAGTATACTGTATATATACTACAGAGGACAGTACACTGCTACAGATGGATCTGGATAGACTGGAGGCTTGGGCAGAGAAGTGGCAGATGAGGTTTAACACTGACAAATGCATATGGGAAGGAATAATGCAAGTCACCAGTACATACTAAATGGTAAAACATTGGGTAACTCTGACATGGAAAAGGACCTAGGAATTTTAGTGAACAGCAAACTAAGCTGCAGAAACCAGTGTCAGACAGCTGCTGCCAAGGCCAATAAGATAATGGGTTGCATCAAAAGAGGCATAGATGCCCGTGATGAGAACATAGTCCTGCCACTTTACAAATCACTAGTCAGACCACACATGGAGGACTGTGTACAGTTCTGGGCTCCTGTGAACAAGGCAGACATAGCAGAGCTGGAGAGGGTTCAGAGGAGGGCAACTAAAGTCATAGCTGGAATGGGTGGACTACAGTACCCAGAAAGATTATCAAAATTAGGGACGACTGAGGGGAGATGTAATAACTATGTATAAATATATCAGAGGTCAGTACAGAGATCTCTCCCATGATCTCTTTATCCCAAGGACAGTAACCATGACGAGGGGACATCCTCTGCGCCTGGAGGAAAGAAGGTTTGTTCACAAAAATAGAAGAGGATTCTTTACGGTAAGAGCAGTGAGACTATGGAACTCTCTGCCCGAGGAGGTGGTGATGGTAAGTTCAGTAAAAGAGTTCAAGAGGGGCCTGGATGTATTTCTGGAGGGTAATAATATTACAGGTTATAGTTACTAGATATGGGTTGTTGTTGATCCAGGGAGTAATTCTGATTGCCTGATTGGAGTCGGGAAGGAATTTTTTCCCCTAAAGTGAGGAAAATTGGCTTCTACCTCACAGGGGTTTTTTGCCTTCCTCTGGATCAACTTGTAGGAAAACAGGTCGAACTGGATGGACAGATGTCTTTTTTTTGGCCTTATAAACTATGTTACTATGTTACTATGATTAATGTAAATCATGACAATCAGACCTCATATAGGACATGAAAAGCTCTAATAAAGTTAGAACCAGCCCTGTACCTCACATGGGTCCAGAGATCTCCTCAGGCATTGCTCTGCCAGATTTGTATCAAGCTGACAGCTCAAGGGGAGTGTCCTTTCTCAGGGGGCGTCTTTCTTCTGTAGCTCTCTCCCTATCACAGCTCAGGAGGCGTGTCTCAGCTCTGCCTATCACAGCTCAGGAGGCGTGTCTCAGCTCTCCCTATCACAGCTCAGGAGACAGTTAACTGATGAAACTGAGCATGAACAGGGCAAAGAAATATGAAAAATACAAACAGCAGGTGGCGCTATACAGATACCTTTCATTTAATTTCTCAGCAGCTATAATACATTATTAATTACATACAGTCATGGCCAAAAGTTTTGAGAATGACACAAATCTTCTATTTTCACATGATCTGCTGCCCTCTGGTTTTTATGTGTGTTTGTCAGATGTTTTTATCACATACAGAAATATAATTGCAATCATATTATGAGTAACAAAAGCTTATATTGACAGTTAGAATGAGTTAATGCAGCAAGTCAATATTTGCAGTGTTGACCCTTCTTCTTCAGGACCTCTGCAATTCTCCCTGGCATGCTCTCAATCAACTTCTGGACCAAATCCTGACTGATAGCCGTCCATTCTTGCACAATCAATGCTTGCATTTTGTCAGAATTTGTAGGTTTTTGTTTGTCCACCCGTCTGTTGATGATTGACCACAAGTTCTCAATGGGATTAAGATCTGGGGAGTTTCCAGGCCATGGACCCAAAATCTCTATGTTTTGTTCCCTGAGCCATTTAGTTATCACCTTTGCTTTATGGCAAGGTGCTCCATCATGCTGGAAAAGGCATTGTTGATCGCCAAACTGCTCTTGGACGGTTGGGAGAAGTTGCTCTCGGAGGACATTCTGGTACCATTCTTTATTCATGGCTGTGTTTTTAGGCAAGACTGTGAGAGAGCCGATTCCCTTGGCTGAGAAGCAACCCCACACATGAATGGTTTCAGGATGCTTTACAGTTGGCATGAGACAAGACTGGTGGTAGCGCTCACCTCGTCTTCTCCGAATAAGCTGTTTTCCAGATGTCCCAAACAATGGAAAAGGGGATTCATCAGAGAAAATGACTTTCCCCCAGTCCTCAGCAGTCCACTCCCTGTACCTTTTGCAGAATATCAGTCTGTCCCTGAAGTGGCTTCTTTGCTGCCCTCCTTGAGACCAGGCCTTGCTCCAAGAGTCTCCGCCTCACAGTGCGTGCAGATGCACTCACACCTGCCTGCTGCCATTCCTGAGCAAGCTCTGCACTGCTGGTAGCCCGATCCCGCTGCTGAAACACTTTAAAGAGACAGACCTGGTTCTTGCTGGTCTTTCTTGGGCGCCCTGGAGCCTTTTTGGCAACAATGGAACCTCTCTCCTTGAAGTTCTTGATGATGCGATAGATTGTTGACTGAGGTGCAATCTTTCTAGCTGCGATACTCTTCCCTGTTAGGCCATTTTTGTGTAGTGCAATGATGACTGCACGTGTTTCTTTAGAGATAACCATGGTTAACAGAAGAGAAACAATGATGCCAAGCACCAGCCTCCTTTTAAAGTGTCCAGTGGTGTCATTCTTACTTAATCATGACAGATTGATCTCCAGCGCGTCGCGGCGAAAATAGGCCCCGCCCATTATTATAAGCCCCTCCCATATCTAATAGGCCACTCCCAACATACACTACAGCTGAAATATGGTTGAGGCCCAGTTCTATACATCATATGGAGAGGGGAGGACGTGCCCTGGCTGCACTGCCTGCTTCACATTATACAATATACAACAGCAGGCTACACACAGCCAGGAAGATCCTCCACTCTCCTCCCTCCCCAGATCCTGCTCCAGGCCTGAGCGTCCCCCCCCCCCACCATCTGCCACCTGCCTGTGCCCTGCTGACCCCCTTTGGTCATCCTCACTCAGCTCTGAATCCTCCTTCTGTAAATGGCAGAGGGAGGAGCCGGAGCATCTCCTCTCCTACACAGCGCCCCATACCTCTTACATCCAGTGGTGTCTGCTCTGTTGTAGACGTTCTCTTTCCTCATCTTCTCCATTCGGACCAGACCGCCATGAAGATTTTTCAGCCATCTCTCGTCTCTGCAGAGATACAAACAGACATTAGTTTCCCACATTTCCATCATCTTTACATCTTCTGAACACCTCATCCTGCCACCCCCAATACTGTGCCCGCTGTGCTCCCCCAATACTATACTGCAGAAACTGTCCCCTGAAAAATACTACTACCACACAGATAGTGCCCCCTTTATTAATTATTGGCACACAGTGCTCTAAAAAATAACTGCGCCTAGACTAATGATATTATGCCAGGGTGCCCCCCAAAAGTAACAGTGCTCCCCAAAATCCCACCAATAAATAATTATCTGCTAGACCACACTTAGTAGTAATGATGTCCCCATAGTGCCCATACTAGACATCATGTTCCCCATAGCCCCCCAGTAGTAGTAAAGCTCACAGTAACACCCCAGCTTAGTGCCCACAGTTGAGCTAATGTCCCCATAATGTATACCAGTATAAAATACCCCTATATAGTGCCCCAGTAAATGCCCTCATAGTGCTCCTCTCCCCCATAGTGTTCCCCATAATATGCCCCTTCTTACTGCCCTTCACATCCCTTATAGTGCTCCTCTCCCCCATAACGTGCCAGTAAAAATTGCCCACTTAGTGCCAGATGCCATAGTGCCCCCTATAATTTACCAGTAAATAATGCCCCTTTAGAGCCACCAGATGACCCCATAGTGCCTGCAAATGATGCCCCTATAGTGCTGCTCTGCCCTATAGTACCTCCCATAATGTGACAGAAAAAAATTACCCCTTAGTGCCAGATGCCATAGTGCCCCCCCATAATGTGGCAGTAAAAAAGTGACTCTTTAGAGCCACCAGATGCCCCCAAATGAGGCCCCTATAGTGCCACCACATGCCCCATAGTGCCAATCTCCTCTCGTGCCCCCTATAATGTGCCAGTAAACAAAATGCCCCTTTAGAGCCACCAGATGCCCCCATAGTGCCCCCAAATTATGCCAATATAGTGCCAAATGCCAGTAAAGAAATGGCACAGTACAGGGCAGGGGGCACGGTACAGGACAGGGAGGCAAAGTACAGGGCAGAAAGCATGGTACAGGGCAGGAGGCACAGTACAGGGCAGGGGGCACGGTAGAGGACAGGGAGGCACGGTACAGGCCAGGGGGGCACGGTACAGGCCAGGGGGGCACGGTACAGGCCAGGGGGGCACGGTACAGGCCAGGGGGCACTGTGCAGGCCAGGGGGGCACGGTGCAGGGCAGGAGGGCACGGTGCAGGGAAGGAGGGCACGGTACAGGGCAGGAGGGCACGGTACAGGGCAGGAGGGCACGGTACAGGGCAGGAAGCACGGTACAGGGCAGGAGGCACGTTACAGGGAAGGAGGCACGTTACAGGGCAGGGGGCAAGGTACAGGCCAGGGGGGCACGGTACAGGGCAGGAGGCACGTTACAGGCCAGGGGGGCACGTTACAGGCCAGGGGGGCACGGTACAGGCCAGGGGGGCACGGTACAGGCCAGGGGGGCACGGTACAGGGCAGGGGGGCACGGTACAGGGCAGGGAGCAAGGTACAGGGCAGAAAGCATGGTACAGGGCAGGGGGCAAGGTAAAGGGCAGGGGGCAAGGTAAAGGGCAGGAAGCACGGTACAGGGCAGGAGGCACGTTACAGGGCAGGGGGCAAGGTACAGGGCAGAAAGCATGGTACAGGGCAGGGGGCAAGGTACAGGGCAGGAGGCACGTTACAGGGCAGGGGGCAAGGTACAGGGCAGAAAGCATGGTACAGGGAAGGAGGCACGTTACAGGGCAGGGGGCAAGGTACAGGGCAGAAAGCATGGTACAGGGCAGGGGGCAAGGTACAGGGCAGGAAGCACGTTACAGCGAAGGAGGCACGTTACAGGGCAGGAGGCACAGTACAGGGCAGGGGGCACGGTACAGGGCAGGGGGCACGGTACAGGGAAGGAGGCACGGTACAGGGAAGGAGGCACGTTACAGGGAAGGGGGCACAGTACAGGGCAGGGGGCACGGTACAGGGCAGGGGGCACGGTACAGGGCAGGGGGCACGGTACAGGCCAGGGGGGCACGGTACAGGCCAGGGGGGCACGGTACAGGCCAGGGGGGCACGGTACAGGCCAGGGGGGCACGGTACAGGGCAGGGGGCAAGGTACAGGCCAGGGGAGCACGGTACAGGGCAGGGGGCACGGTACAGGGCAGGGGGCACGGTACAGGGCAGGGGGCACGGTACAGGCCAGGGGGGCACGGTACAGGGCAGGGGGCAAGGTACAGGCCAGGGGAGCACGGTACAGGGCAGGGGGCACGGTACAGGCCAGGGGGGCACGGTACAGGCCAGGGGGGCACGGTACAGGCCAGGGGGGGCACGGTACAGGCCAGGGGGGGCACAATACAGGGCAGGGGGGGCACAATACAGGGCAGGGGGGGGCACAATACAGGGCAGGGGGGGCACAATACAGGGCAGGGAGGGCACAATACAGGGCAGGGGGGGCACAATACAGGGCAGGGAGGGCACAATACAAGGCAGGGGGGGGGCACAGACTGAGTGAGACTTACCATTTTTTCTTGCTCCAGCAGGAGGTCGGTTGGCCGGCTGGAGCGAGGTGTGATGGCGGGACCGGCCGGGGGAACTCGGGGAAGGACTGGCAGAGTCACATGGGCTCTGCAGCCGGGCTTTCTGCTTGAAATCATTGGTGGAGAAGCAGCTTCCGCCCTCTGCTTCTCCACCAATGAGATAGAAGATTGTAGCAGCGCAGAGGAGAGGTAGGAGAAAAACCTCTCTCCCCTCTCCTCCATAGCGCTGCCGCCTGCCGCCGCCCGCAGTAAGGATCAGGGCCGCGCCGCCTGTGGCGATTGCGGTGCGGCCCTGAAGCATTAAAAAAAAAAAATTTCTTTATCGTTCTAGGGGGGGTCCAGACCCGCTGGACCCCCCCTGTGGGTGCGCCCCTGTCTCCGGAGTTGTCTGCTCTATGATGTTATCTCCTAAGTTGCCCGCTCTATGGCTTTATCTCTGTAGTTGCCCGCTCTATGGCTTTATCTCTGTAGTTGCCCGCTCTATGGCTTTATCTCTGGAGTTGCCCGCTCTATGGCTTTATCTCTGGAGTTGCCCGCTCTATGGCTTTATCTCTGGAGTTGCCCGCTCTATGGCTTTATCTCTGGAGTTGCCCGCTCTATGATGTTATCTCCTAAGTTGCCCGCTCTATGGCTTTATCTCTGTAGTTGCCCGCTCTATGGCTTTATCTCTGTAGTTGCCCGCTCTATGGCTTTATCTCTGGAGTTGCCCGCTCTATGGCTTTATCTCTGTAGTTGCCCGCTCTATGGCTTTATCTCTGGAGTTGCCAGCTCTATGGCTTTATCTCTGGAGTTGCCCGCTCTATGATGTTATCTCCTAAGTTGCCCGCTCTATGGCTTTATCTCTGTAGTTGCCCGCTCTATGGCTTTATCTCTGTAGTTGCCCGCTCTATGGCTTTATCTCTGGAGTTGCCAGCTCTATGGCTTTATCTCTGGAGTTGCCCGCTCTATGGCTTTATCTCTGGAGTTGCCCGCTCTATGGCTTTATCTCTGTAGTTGCCCGCTCTATGGCTTTATCTCTGGAGTTGCCAGCTCTATGGCTTTATCTCTGGAGTTGCCAGCTCTATGGCTTTATCTCTGGAGTTGCCCGCTCTATGGCTTTATCTCCGGAGTTGCCCGCTCTATGACTTTATCTCCGGAGTTGCCCGCTCTATGGCTTTATCTCTGGAGTTGCCCGCTCTATGATGTTATCTCCGGAGTTGCCCGCTCTATGACTTTATCTCCGGAGTTGCCCGCTCTATGACTTTATCTCTGGAGTTGCCAGCTCTATGGCTTTATCTCTGGAGTTGCCCGCTCTATGGCTTTATCTCCGGAGTTGCCCGCTCTATGATGTTATCTCCGGAGTTGCCCGCTCTATGATGTTATCTCCTAAGTTGCCCGCTCTATGGCTTTATCTCTGTAGTTGCCCGCTCTATGGCTTTATCTCTGGAGTTGCCCGCTCTATGGCTTTATCTCCGGAGTTGCCAGCTCTATGATGTTATCTCCTAAGTTGCCCGCTCTATGGCTTTATCTCTGTAGTTGCCCGCTCTATGGCTTTATCTCTGTAGTTGCCCGCTCTATGGCTTTATCTCTGGAGTTGCCAGCTCTATGGCTTTATCTCTGGAGTTGCCCGCTCTATGGCTTTATCTCTGGAGTTGCCAGCTCTATGGCTTTATCTCTGGAGTTGCCCGCTCTATGGCTTTATCTCCGGAGTTGCCCGCTCTATGGCTTTATCTCTGGAGTTGCCCGCTCTATGGCTTTATCTCTGGAGTTGCCCGCTCTATGATGTTATCTCCGGAGTTGCCCGCTCTATGACTTTATCTCCGGAGTTGCCCGCTCTATGGCTTTATCTCTGGAGTTGCCCGCTCTATGGCTTTATCTCTGGAGTTGCCCGCTCTATGGCTTTATCTCTGGAGTTGCCCGCTCTATGGCTTTATCTTCGGAGTTGCCCGCTCTTTGTCTACATCTTCTGACTTGCCGACACTTGGATTGTCCCCTGAGTTGTCCGCTCTATGACCTGAGCACTCCCATGAGTCGCTGGCTCTATGACTTGCTGACACACACTGTCTTACAGAACAATCCTTTTTGATTATCTGATTTCTTAGGTTTTTTTTATCTTTCTTTCATCACTACAGAACATATGATGATAAATCTTTGAACAATATGAAATTTAATTCAATAAAAACAACATTGAATCCCGGACAGAAGACGAAGCTTTTACAGATTTTTTTTTTTTTTTTACAGACATTTTACTTAACCCTGATGAACCTGTGTCAGAGCATTTACTGAGAATGTGCTGGGTTTCTGGCAATCTCTCTGTCGGTGATTAGTGCATTCCATGTGAAAGTACTTATTATAACCAGACATTATATCACTACCTAATCCCAAAAAGACAATAAACCGGCTGAGATTATGTGCGATATTCATATTTAATCAAATCCAAGTTACCGATTCCTTCAGGAATTATAACCACCTACAATGTGAAGAGTTCACATGCATATTCTTTTATAGTATGAGGATAATATACTGAACATGCCTCTTTCAGGACAGTTTTCACGACCTTGTGTCAACTGCACGACTCGGTCGTATTAATTTAACATACAGAGAGGACGACTCAGGCCAAGTGTTGGATTGTGGCAGGAGATACCATGTAACTTTGAGGTCCATAAGTATGTATAGGTCACTAAATACATCCACAACAAGGCTGCCTCCAAAAATTCAAGCTAAAGATATTGTCTCACATGGTCAGGAACAGGTCACACAACATACAGTGGGGAAAAAAGTATTTAGTCAGCCACCAACTGTGCAAGTTCTCCCACTTATAAAGATGAGGTCGGCCTGTAACTGACATCATAGGTAGACCTCAACTATGAGAGACACAATGAGAAATCCAGAAAATCACATCCTCTGTCCTCCACTCCTCACCTGTAGTAATGGCTCCTGTTTGTTACCAGTATAAAAGACACCTGTCCACAACCTCAAACAGTCACACTCCAAACTCCACTATGGTGAAGACCAAAGAGCTGTGGAAGGACACCAGAAACAACATTGTAGACCTGCACCAGGCTGGGAAGACTGAATCTGCAATAGGCAAGCAGCTTGGTGTGAAGAAATCACCTGTGGGAGCAATAATACAAGAGCACTGATAATCTCCCTCCATCAGGGGCTCCACACAAGATCTCACCCTGTGGGGTCAAAAGGATCACAAGAACTGTGAGAAAAAATCCCAGAACCACACGCGGGGACCTAGTGAATGACCTGCAGAAAGCTGGGACCAACGTAACAAAGACTACCGTCAGTAACACACTACGCCGCCAGGGACTCAGATCCTGCAGTGCCAGACGTGTCCCCCTGCTTAAGCCAGTACATATCCGGGCCCGTCTGAAGTTTACTAGAGAGCATTTGGATGTTCCAGAAGAGTATTGGGAGAATGTCATATGGTCAGATGAAACCAAAGTAGAACTGTTTGGTAGAAACACAACTCGTGGTGTTTGGAGGAGAGTGAATGCTGAGTTGCATCCAAAGAACACCAGACCTACTGTGAAGCATGGGGGTGGCCACATCATGCCTTGGGGCTGTTTCTCTACAAAGGGACCAGGACGACTGATCCCTGTACATGAAAGAATGAATGGGGCCAGGTATCATGAGATTTTGAGTACAAAGCTCCTTCCATCAGCAAGGGCATTGAAGATGAAACATGGCTGGGTCTTTCAGCATGACAATGATCCCAAGCACACCGCCAGGGCAACGAAGGAGTGGCTTCGTAAGAAGCATTTCAAGGTCCTGGAGCGGCCTAGCCAGTCTCCAGATCTCAACCCCATAGAAAACCTTTGGAGAGAGTTCAAAGTCCGTGTTGCCCAGCGACAGCCCCAAAACATCAGTGCTCTAGAGGAGATCTGCATGGAGGAATGTGCCAACATACCAGCAACAGTGTGTGCCAACCTTGTGAAGACAGGAAACGTCTGACCTCTGTCATTGCCAACAAAGGAGATAGAACAAAGTATTGAGAGGAACTTTTCTTATTGACCAAATACTTATTTTCCACCATAATTTGCAAATAAATTCTTTAAAAATCAGACAATGTGATTTTCTGGATTTCTCATGTTGTCTCTCATAGTTGAGGTCTACCTATGATGTCAATTACAGGCCGACCTCATCTTTATAAGTGGGAGAACTTGTACAATTGGAGGCTGACTAAATACTTTTTTCCCCACTGTACATGTAAATAGGAATCATGCATAACCATAGATAACGTGGAATAGTCGTGCTACATCTCCAGAAACATTGCCTTGAATTCAGCAATTCTGCATCCTGACTTTCCTCTTGGCTAGACATATCCTCAGATAAGCGGCAAGAGATGACCAGCTTTGAAAAAAAAGAACCCTGATTTTGTGATACTCTATCCTGAGCTGTTTATGCTATATCTGCCTACCTGTGGCCACCTAGTGATTGTGATGTGTATTGCAGCCTGTCAATGGTATTGCTGGCATGTTGCAATATTGTGTTGAATTTGTATCATGAAAAACTGAAGTCTTTAGTGAATTTCACACAGATAAGAGTGGACACATCTGTCACGCAAAGGCCCATGTTGTCCTCCCCTTGATGAGTGGATTTATGTACATGAGAGTGTTTTAGTCCATTTCTGCTTCAGCTCTGTTATGTGGTTTCCTCCCATGAACTGCTCTATAGGATTGAGGTCAGGACTTTGACTTGGCCATTCCAGACTTGTGTGCTTAGTGTCATTATCTTGCTACATGACCTACGTTCTCTGAAGATTCATCTCACGGACAGAGGCCCCAACATTTTCCTTTAAAATTTTGTGATATAATTCTGAATTAATTGCTCCATCAATGATGACAAGCCATCCTGGCCCAGATGCAGCAGTACAGGACTGGACCATGATACTACCACCACCGTGTGTCACAGATGGGATGAGGTTTTTATGCTGAATGCAGGGTTTTTCCTATCTCCAAACATAACTCTTCTCATTCAAACCAAAAAGTTCTATTTTGGTCTCATCCATCCACAAAACATTGTCCTAATAGCTTTCTGGCTTGTCCAGGTGATCTTTATAAACTGCAGATGGGCAGCAAGTTCTTTTTGGAGATCAGCAGCTTTCTCTTTGCAATCCTGCCATGCACACTATTGGTGTCCTCTTGAGAGTGGAATAATGAACATTTACATTAGCTAATGTGAGAACGGCCTTTATTTCCTCAGAGGTTAGCTTGGGTTCCTTTGTGTCCTCGTGGACTATTACATGCCTAGCTCTTGGCATGATGTTTGTTGGTTGACCACTCCTGTGGATGGTAATAATGGTCTGGAATTTCCTCTATGTGTACACAGTCTGACTGTAGATTGGTGGAGTCACAACTCTTTAGAAGTGGATTTGTAACCTTTTCCAGCCTGATGAGCATCAACAACTCTTTTTCTGAGGTCCTCAGAGATCTTCTTTGTTTATGCCATGATACACTTCCACAAAAATATGTTGTGAGGATCAGACTTTGATAGATCCCTTTTCTTTCAAAAAAAGAGGTCAAGCCCCTGAGTTTTAGGTCGAATTTAAGCAGAAATATAGAAAATTCTGGGTTCTTTTACTGGTAGTGGTCTTTGAACCAGTGTACCAACTAACCGGTTTGACTTAGGTCTAACTCTAGAGGTATTTTCTTGGCATTCCACTGGCTTTCACCCTTTAGCCCTTGTACAGGGATTTGTTGGACTTCTCTGTGGAGGAGCCACCAGGCTGCTAACTCTTGAGATAGTCCCGGTGTGGTTGGCGGCTGAACAACGGGGTCAGAGATGCTGGTTTGGAGCAGCGAGGGGTCAGGCAATAAAAGATCTTGGACAGGCAGCATACAAGGGTATCCGAGAGTCCAAGATCAGGGCAGGCGGATGTTGGGAAAACCAAGAATCAGGCTAAGGTCAGGGCAGGCCACTCCGAGTCGATAGTCAGGCTGGACTATGATACATGGGTAGCCAGACAAAGAATACACCTTTGCGGATTAGGAAACCTAAATCTCAAGCACCCTCCAATTGGAAGAGGAGCAGCAGGACCTGAACATCAAGAGGAGCAGGGCAGGGGTGGGCACGGGATGCCAGCGCAACAAGTTCACAAACTTTCAAGCACCACTGTAGAATAATGGCCGACCTTCTAGCACATAGATAGAAAGCTTCTCTGCTGTAGCAAATGGAGACAGCTACTGTGAAGAGTAGCCACATCACCGATGTTCACATTCCCTAATGGGACATATGGACACAGTTTATCTTGATGACACAAACCCTCTAAAGGTCAAATGATTAGTGTTCCATTGTCTAGTTTCCAACCTCAACAGTAGATTTATTGATTCATCAGCAAGTATAAGATGAAGAGTTTGAGAAAGGCCAAAGGTGACCTGGAAATTGTAAGGGATTCATCGGCCTAAAGACATGGACTCAAGAGGATTTCCTTCAGAAATGTCTCCACACATGAATGCAGAAGAGAACCCTCAGACATTCTTGGACTGTGAAGCAACTCCTTGATGTTCCCCGATAGACTACAATGGAAACAACCTTCAGGTCATTCTCATTACTCTGATTCATTTATTAGAAATTCATGCAAGTATTGGACCCGTTCTGTCCGGAGCCCTCCCGCTATGAATGTCATCCACGTGTCTGTGTCTTCTCCTTCCACCTTTGCTCAGCTGCATTTTTCCCTGAACGGTTCATGTTTATGATGGTGTTTCTGGAATCTTGGACTGCGTTGCCGGAGATTGTTTCATATAACCATAGGTTTACTCGATCTAAGTTTATTGTGGTCAGCATTGAAGGAAGATGACTCACGCCATTTATCTTCAGCCAAGCAGCCTTGCACACATTGTCAAAGGAATTTGATGGAACAAGAAATGGACAGAGTGGAGACGTCTTGCTATGTCTTCTTAATTCCCTACTGGGCTGTCCACCAATAAAGATTCTCTCTTGCTTGGAAAACGCAGTCAATGCAGTCAGATTGTGGTTAGCTGATCTAATGAATTACAGCTTGAAACAATTCTTTACTCAACACAGTCTAACAGCATGTTGGTGATAATGAAATTCTAGATACTTCCATGGCAAATGGTAAGAACCTGAAGAGTTTGGCCTCGAGATGTAATGTAATCCTCTTCTCGAGAACGACCATTTTTATAGTACAAGGCACAAACACTCCAGACTGCCAATTAATCTGGCAGCCATTCTTAAGACAACTGACTTGATTGAAGCTTTGTTCACTTATGGAAATATTATGAGAAGAACCAGTTCCATTGGGACAAATGGCTACAATTATGGACGTACCGCAATCAAGAATGAAGAACCATCCAGAAGACAATAAGTCAGGAGAAACGAGACCAGGAAATCCTTCGAAATCATTGATTAATGTAAGAAGTTTGGCCATCACAATACTCATGGCCATTCATCACCATCATGGTCAACCCACCAAATATGGCATCTGGGACCATGTCCTAGTCCAGAACCATGTTGGAAAGGGCACAGCTAATATATGGAGACCATATATTCATTTTAATGGCCTAATACCTAATTGAAGATATATAGGACCCTGATATACATTGTTCACAATATTAAAGGCACAACCTTGTACCCTGACTTTTGTTTGACCCTTGGATATCATGTGATCTCCTGGTTTTGGCCCGTTGTCAATCCCTGGTTCTGATTCTGGTTTGGACTCTGCTGGTATTGAATTCGGCTCGGTATGTATTGGTTCTGTTTCTTGTCCACTGTGCTGTTCTGTCACTAGCCTTCTGTTATTTAGCCTCTCTGTGTTCCCCTCTATGACTCGGGCCTGGCACACAGTTAGGGAGGGACTGTCGCCCAGTTGTGCGCCACTGGTTAGGGCAGATCGTGCAAGTAGGTAGTGACAGGGGTGCGGTGCTGTATGTAAGAAAAATGATGGTAGGCAGGCAGACAGTGGCAGTTGCATGATGGTGGCAGCAGCAGCAGCAGACATATGATATGGAACATGATGGTAGGCAGACAGACAGCGGCAGTGGCATGATGGGCACCATAAATGGCCACCTTAAGCTTGGGTAGATCTATTCATCGGCTTCAGCTGGAGTGTGAAAATCCATGCCTTTTTGATTTTGACTAAGTGTTTTGGACACTGGCGGAGGACAACTTGGTCCATTTGGTTGTCACCACACTCCCTGTGACACTGAAAACATTCTCCAAGACGACTCAGGAGGCTGGCCTAGAAAGAAGACAGAAAGCATACTGGGTCAGTTTGGCCCACTGTTCTAGTCTGTCTGCCCAGAAGTCCATTGGATGAGGAACCAAGGTATGTGACGGAGGCATGGCAGAGTCCAGGTAGGGCTTAACCTGGGTGTTGAGGTGGTAGGTCTCCAGTTGTCTCAGCCTGGGGCGGCACATTGAAAAAATTTCTCCATTCTATTGATGATACTGAACTGGCTGCTGATTGTGGCAGCTTAGGTGGTGGGAGGTGGGTGACTTTGTGTGGTGGTCGTGGTTGGGGGTTTAGAGGTTCATAGAGGGGCCTCAGACACAGGCAGGAGTCTGCTTGCCAAAAGCTGTGGCAATCTGCATGCACTGTGTATCCTGGTAATAAAATAATTTGGCCTCCCTTTCAGCATTTTTCTTTGATAACGAGGGTCTAAAAGCATGGATCTCCAGTAATCGTCAGACTTCTTGATGTCAATAATACGCCTGTTATTACATAAGCAAACAGCTCGCCATTCTCCCCAGTGTGCCTGAGATGTTTGGTCATTGCAGCCAGTGTCATCGCTATCATCATCAGCCTCTTGCTCTTCCTCCACCACCAACTCCTTCTCCTCCTACAGCGGCAGCTCCTCATCCTCCGTTTTGTCGCTGCAAGTTTACGAGGACCTTTTTTGCCATATAAGAATGGCTGAAATGTGAGGACAGTTCCTGGACATTTCCAGAATCCTCTGCGAGCCACTGTACTTTTTCAAAAAGTGTTGCATGACTAGACTTATCATGTTCTCCATGCAGGGGGCATATCTTATTTCATCCAAATGCAGTGCGACCTGCCGTTGTCGCTGACCACCTTGTCCATTTGGAGTTGGCAGGGTGACAGCCAGCAGGTGTTTGCTGCTCATCCCTGCTTTTGTTGGGGATGGGAGGATGTCCCTGGAGGAGGACCTGGAGGAGGTGGATAAGCAGCTGGTGTGGGAACAAGACCGACAGAAACTTGGAGGTGTCAAATGGACCTGGCTGTGTTGCTGCGGTGCTTCCTTGCTGCAAAAAACATTTACCCAGAGGGCCGTGAAAGACACATACCGTCCCTGCCCATAACACCTACTCCAGGTGTCCAGTGTAGTATGCACCTTTCTGCACAGTGACAATTGAAAGAAGTGGCCCACGTTCTCCTTCACATGAAAGTACAAAGCAGGGATGGTTTCTTTGGAGAGATAATGGTGGCTAGGTATTTTCTAGTGAGTGCATTCCATCAGTTCTCTAAAGGCAGTAGAATCCACTAAGTGGTACCTCAGCGACTGCACTGCCTGCAACTTTGCCAGGAAGGTGTTAATCTTGCAGATTGCTGGTCTCATAGAGTTGTTTCCAGGCCACACATTTCATTATTGATGGCTGATAAAGGAGCGGAGGAATAGTAGTCTGAACAGTTAGTGATGATGACGATGACAAGGACACTATACTGCATGTAGGTGCGGCCTGGCTGTCACAAAGGAGGCCAGGAGAAGGAGCCCACTCTTGTTGCTTTAGTTGGCAGCCAGTTCTGTTTTCCCACAGTAACTAGTGATACCACTTCATGTGAACAAGGCAGACATAGCAGAGCTGGAGAGGGTTCAGAGGAGGGCAACTAAAGTAATAACTAGAATGGGTGGACTACAGGTCCCAGAAAGATTATCAAAATTAGGCTTATTCACTTTAGAAAAAAGACGACTGAGGGGAGATCTAATAACTATGTATAAATATATCAGAGGTCAGTACAGAGATCTCTCCCATCATCTATTTATCCCCAGGACTGTGACTGTGACGAGGGGACATCCTCTGCGTCTGGAGGAAAGAAGGTTTGTACACAAATATAGAAGAGGATTCTTTACTGTAAGAGCAGTGAGACTATGGACTCTTTACAGTAAGAGCAGTGAGACTGTGGACTCTTTACGGTAAGAGCAGTGAGACTATGGACTCTCTCCCTGAGGAGGTGGTGATGGTAAGTTCACTATAAGAGATCAGGAGGGGCCTGGATGTATTTTTGGAGGATAATAATATTACAGGTTATAGTTACTAGAGAGGGGTCGTTGATCCAGGGAGTTATTCTGATGCCTGATTGGAGTCGGGAAGGAATTTTTTTCCCTAAAGTGGGGAAAACTGGCTTCTACCTCACAGGGTTTTTTTGCCTTCCTCTGGATCAACTTGTAGGAAAACAGGCCGAACTGGATGGACAGAGGGCTTTTTTCGGCCTTATAAACTATGTTACTATGTTACTATGTGCTGCAATAGAGCTGTGGTGAATATGTTTGTGTTTGAGTGCCTTCGGCTTTTTTTCATCCTGCAGATCTTGCACATGGCAATACTTTTGTCTTCTGGCACTGTGGAGAAAAATTGCCAGATGGGAGATACTTGCACAGAGCTAGCAGTAGCCAAGCTTGGCTTAGGTCTGGCACATTTCCAGGCTGTACCCCTAGTATTAGCAGCATCATCATCAACCTGAGTTGACCATAATAGAAGCAATTATGGCCCTACTCACTTTTTTGGGAGTTCCTGGCTGTACGTGGCCTCTGCTCTTTACTGCTGCTGCTTCAACCACTCTCCTCCTCTGATGTCACCTCCTCCTCATGCAGCAATCAGGCTGCAGGAGCATGCCTTAGTGTGGATGGCTGGATGGGTGTAGTAGTAGTTTTACTCACAGTTCTGACAATCCCTGGGCAGGCATGCAGTGATTAGAAGGGTGCACCTTTTCTTCCCTTCAGGGCATGCTCCGGTTTTTGGGTCCTCCTGCTTGATGATGGTTGATGTGCCCCTAGTGTTTGAGGGTTTTACAGTGCAATACAGGGTCCCATTGTCATGACTCCAATACCATGCAGTGTAGAAGTAGTGCTGGAAGCAATGAGGATGACAGCTGTGCTGCAGAACAGTTCTTAATTGAGGAATTCAAATGCAAACAGATCAGGACAGTGCTTACGTGCAATGAATTGGCAGATGTTTCCAAAATGCACTTTCACAGATGTTACAGGTTTCCCAGCTGAACAGGTAGATACAGTAATGGGCCAAAAAGTACCTCTTTAGGGCAATCTCCCTCAATCTGCACTTCAGTAGCTGAGTCTGAACACAGGTGCCATAGAGTCCATAAGTCATTGTCAGACAAGTTATCTCTACTGGACTTTCCCTGCACTTCTCTCTCTTACATCTGGTCTGCCTCCGTACTCCTCCTTTCTTCCCTCCTGTTTTCACAGTATAATGGTGTTGGACACAGTTTTTGCACAAATCATCAGAAACTAACCACCAAAACTTTCATTCATCTGGTGGACAAATTTTTGTGAAACTTGTACAAAATTCAATTTGTATAGAATCATTTTGCTCATCAGCCGGGAGCGTGGCGAGGTCTGCACCCTGATATTACTAGGACCTGCATCCTCATCCTCTGCACTGATGCAGGTACACTCCTGGGTGGGCATGGTCAGGACCCCCACCACCTAATATACTGCAGGTTGGGGCCTCGCTTGGCTCCGCCCTCTTCTTCACCCGACCTTATAACCTTCAATTTACCAAACGTGCTGTCAAAAATATGCATCTAATGATGATGTGTAAAACTGCGTTTGGCTGCAAGTCATGAAAATAAAGCTGTGCGAGGGCCGACATCTGCTTTCACTCCAGAATTAATTTCATTACCTGAAAGTTACAGTTTTTAATGCGCTGAAAGTACAAAGTGCAGGATTACCGCGCCCGATATTTTCCATCTAAAGGGGAAATAAACTAAAAAATAATGTAACAAAGGAACGTTCTCCTGACAGAAAAACAGTACAATAAAAACCGCTCCATGTCTGCTGCGTGCTCCACAATGTCTGGTCACGTGAGTATCAACAAGGACCGTGCTTGCTTTCCACATAATATCCAGTCATTCCAATGGGAAATACATCCCTCTGTTAAAGGGTCAGTAACTTAAAAAAACGCTATTACGTAGAGACATAACAAAGAAGTGTGTATCACACTCTCTCCGGCCTGTAAGACACAGACTCCATAGAAGTCTATGACCCGTCTCAATTCCATCCTCAGTAGCGAGGAGAGAGCATGATATGAGCACATTTCTCCCCCTTCTTTATTCTCCAGAGCTGCACTCACTATTCTGCTGGTGGAGTCACTGTGTACATACATTACTTATCCTGTACTGATCCTGAGTTACATCCTGTATTATACTCCAGAGCTGCACTCACTATTCTGCTGGTGCAGTCACTGTGTACATACATTACATATCCTGTACTGATCCTGAGTTACATCCTGTATTATACTCCAGAGCTGCACTCAATATTCTGCTGGTGCAGTCACTGTGTACATACATTACTTATCCTGTACTGATCCTGAGTTACATCCTGTATTATACTCCAGAGCTGCACTCACTATTCTGCTGGTGCAGTCACTGTGTACATACATTACTTATCCTGTACAGATCCTGAGTTACATCCTGTATGATACTCCAGAGCTGCACTCGCTATTCTGCTGGTCCAGTCACTGTGTACATACATCACTTATCCTGTACTGATCCTGAGTTACATCCTGTATTATACTCCAGAGCTGCACTCGCTATTCTGCTGGTGCAGTCACTGTGTACATACATTACTTATCCTGTACTGATCCTGAGTTACATCCTGTATTATACTCCAGAGCTGCACTCACTATTCTGCTGGTGCAGTCACTGTGTACATACATTACATATCCTGTACTGATCCTGAGTTATATCCTGTATTATACTCCAGAGCTGCACTCACTATTCTGCTGGTGCAGTCACTGTGTACATACATTACATATCCTGTACTGATCCTGAGTTACATCCTGTATTATACTCCAGAGCTGCACTCACTATTCTGCTGGTGCAGTCACTGTGTACATACATTACTTATCCTGTACTGATCATGAGTTACATCCTGTATTATACTCCAGAGCTGTACTCACTATTCTGCTGGTGCAGTCACTGTGTACATACATTACTTATCCTGTACAGATCCTGAGTTACATCCTGTATGATACTCCAGAGCTGCACTCGCTATTCTGCTGGTCCAGTCACTGTGTACATACATCACTTATCCTGTACTGATCCTGAGTTACATCCTGTATTATACTCCAGAGCTGCACTCGCTATTCTGCTGGTGCAGTCACTGTGTACATACATTACTTATCCTGTACTGATCCTGAGTTACATCCTCTATTATACTCCAGAGCTGCACTCACTATTCTGCTGGTGCAGTCACTGTGTACATACATTGCTTATCCTGTACTGATCCTGAGTTGCATCCTGTATTATACTCCAGAGCTGCACTCACTATTCTGCTGGTGCAATCACTTTGTACATACATTACTTATCCTGTACTGATCCTGAGTTGCATCCTGTATTATACTCCAGAGCTGCACTCACTATTCTGCTGGTGCAGTCACTGTGTACATACATTACTTATCCTGTACTGATCCTGAGTTGCATCCTGTATTATACTCCAGAGCTGCACTCACTATTCTGCTGGTGCAGTCACTGTGTACATACATTACATATCCTGTACTGATCCTGAGTTACATCCTGTATTATACTCCAGAGCTGCACTCACTATTCTGCTGATGCAGTCACTGTGTACATACATTACTTATCCTGTACTGATCCTGAGTTGCATCTTGTATTATACTCCAAAGCTGCACTCACTATTCTGCTGGTGCAGTCACTGTGTACATACATTACTTATCCTGTACTGATCCTGAGTTACATCCTGTATTATACTCCAGAGCTGCACTCACTATTCTGCTGGTGCAGTCACTGTGTACATACATTACATATCCTGTACTGATCCTGAGTTACATCCTGTATTATACTCCAGAGCTGCACTCACTATTCTCCTGGTGCAGTCACTGTGTACATACATTACTTATCCTGTACTGATCCTGAGTTGCATCCTGTATTATACTCCAGAGCTGCACTCACTATTCTGCTGGTACAGTCACTGTGTACATACATTACTTATCCTGTACTGGTCCTGAGTTACATCCTGTATTATACTCCAGAGCTGCACTCACTATTCTGCTGGTGGAGTCACTGTGTACATACATTACTTATCCTGTACTGATCCTGAGTTACATCCTGTATTATACTCCAGAGCTGCACTCACTATTCTGCTGGTGCAGTCACTGTGTACATACATTACTTATCCTGTACTGATCCTGAGTTGCATCCTGTATTATACTCCAGAGCTGCACTCACTATTCTGCTGGTGCAGTCACTGTGTACATACATTACATATCCTGTACTGATCCTGAGTTACATCCTGTATTATACTCCAGAGCTGCACTCACTATTCTGCTGGTGCAGGCACTGTGTACATACATTACTTATCCTGTACTGATCCTGAGTTACATCCTGTATTATACTCCAGAGCTGTACTCACTATTCTGCTGGTGCAGTCACTGTGTACATACATTACTTATCCTGTACAGATCCTGAGTTACATCCTGTATGATACTCCAGAGCTGCACTCGCTATTCTGCTGGTGCAGTCACTGTGTACATACATTACTTATCCTGTACAGATCCTGAGTTACATCCTGTATGATACTCCAGAGCTGCACTCGCTATTCTGCTGGTCCAGTCACTGTGTACATACATCACTTATCCTGTACTGATCCTGAGTTACATCCTGTATTATACTCCAGAGCTGCACTCGCTATTCTGCTGGTGCAGTCACTGTGTACATACATTACTTATCCTGTACTGATCCTGAGTTACATCCTGTATTATACTCCAGAGCTGCACTCACTATTCTGCTGGTGCAGTCACTGTGTACGTACATTACTTATCCTGTACTGATCCTGAGTTACATCCTGTATTATACTCCAGAGCTGCACTCACTATTCTGCTGGTGCAGTCACTGTGTACATACATTACATATCCTGTACTGATCCTGAGTTACATCCTGTATTATACTCCAGAGCTGCACTCACTATTCTGCTGATGCAGTCACTGTGTACATACATTACTTATCCTGTACTGATCCTGAGTTGCATCCTGTATTATACTCCAAAGCTGCACTCACTATTCTGCTGGTGCAGTCACTGTGTACATACATTACTTATCCTGTACTGATCCTGAGTTGCATCCTGTATTATACTCCAGAGCTGCACTCACTATTCTGCTGGTGCAATCACTGTGTACATACATTACTTATCCTGTACTGATCCTGAGTTGCATCCTGTATTATACTCCAGAGCTGCACTCACTATTCTGCTGGTGCAGTCACTGTGTACATACATTACTTATCCTGTACTGATCCTGAGTTGCATCCTGTATTATACTCCAGAGCTGCACTCACTATTCTGCTGGTGCAGTCACTGTGTACATACATTACTTATCCTGTACTGATCCTGAGTTGCATCCTGTATTATACTCCAGAGCTGCACTCACTATTCTGCTGGTGGAGTCACTGTGTACATACATTACATATCCTGTACTGATCCTGAGTTACATCCTGTATTATACTCCAGAGCTGCACTCACTATTCTGCTGATGCAGTCACTGTGTACATACATTACTTATCCTGTACTGATCCTGAGTTGCATCCTGTATTATACTCCAAAGCTGCACTCACTATTCTGCTGGTGCAGTCACTGTGTACATACATTACTTATCCTTTACTGATCCAGAGTTGCATCCTGTATTATACTCCAGAGCTGCACTCACTATTCTGCTGGTGCAGTCACTGTGTACATACATTACTTATCCTGTACTGATCCTGAGTTACATCCTGTATTATACTCCAGAGCTGCACTCACTATTCTGCTGGTGCAGTCACTGTGTACATACATTACTTATCCTGTACTGATCCTGAGTTACATCCTGTATTATACTCCAGAGCTGCACTCACTATTCTGCTGGTGCAATCACTTTGTACATACATTACTTATCCTGTACTGATCCTGAGTTGCATCCTGTATTATACTCCAGAGCTGCACTCACTATTCTGCTGGTGCAGTCACTGTGTACATACACTACTTATCCTGTACTGATCCTGAGTTGCATCCTGTATTATACTCCAGAGCTGTACTCACTATTCTGCTGGTGCAATCACTTTGTACATACATTACTTATCCTGTACTGATCCTGAGTTACATCCTGTATTATACTCCAGAGCTGCACTCACTATTCTGCTGGTGCAGTCACTGTGTACATACATTACTTATCCTGTACTGATCCTCAGTTACATCTTGTATTATACTCCAGAGCTGTACTCACTATTCTGCTGATGCAGTCACTGTGTACATACATTACTTATCCTGTACTGATCCTGAGTTACGTCCTGTATTATACTCCAGAGCTGCACTCACTATTCTGCTTGTGCAGTCACTGTGTACATACATTACTTATCCTGTACTGATCCTGAGTTACATCCTGTATTATACTCCAGAGCTGCACTCATTATTCTGCTGGTGCAGTCACTGTGTACATACATTACTTATCCTGTACTGATCCTGAGTTACATCCCGTATTATACTCCAGAGCTGCACTTACTATTTTTCTGTTAGATGTAAGTGGAAACAGTCAGCATGCTTATGGTCAGACATTCTCTTTACAGAATAGCTAGGATCACATATTGCAGTTGGTGATATTTTCATTACTGAAGCGTAGAGATGAGCGAATCATCCAAAATTCGCTTTGGCGAATGTTCGATGAATTTCTGACAAGATTAGTTCTTAATACAAATTTATTCAGTCGAATTTTCGTTCAAAAATAATCGTTGTTTTGCGAACATTCCTGCACAAATTACGAACATACAGTCAGCATTGTTAAAAGTACGCAATCAGTAAGCATTAGTGTACAAAGTGCATACGAATCCTTAGCGTTCTATTGACTCGCAATTGTGTAATACGCACGAGGCTAGGCAGCGGCGTACAGTCCTCAGAGTCCATATGAGGTAGAAAAGTAAGGTGCTAGCTATCCGGCTCAGTGTATAGTTTGCTAAAAACATTGTATAATAAGTGCATAATAGGACACATTGCAGTACCTGAAAAAGAATACACACAATGGGCTAAAGTGCGTGAACGTTGCTGAACCTTAATAATGAAAAACATTATTGCTAAAATACAGCAAAGACATAATTATGCAAACATTTTAGTGCAATTTCACATTTGCAAGCATAATAGGCTCAGATATACATTAGAGTCTCTCCTCGTTGCTGCTTGGAATGATAAAACACTGTATGGAACACATAGTCCAAAATGCAATTGTAATCCACGCGAGGTAATTTTGTAATCCAAACAGGTAACGTGTAATCCACATGGATAATAGACAATAGCAGCAAATAGAGAGCCCTTTTTGCAAGGGGGCTCCCAAATAACCTGAGAAGGGGGGAAAAATGAAAATAGGCACGCTTAGGCGCAACTGGAAATTTTCTGCAGAATGGGGGGGGGGTGTGCAGGGTTCTGACAGTCATGTCCATCTGGGTGAGAGTCAAACAGGGGGCAATTCAAACTTAACAAAAAACGTGCCAACTAGCTCTCACCCATCAGGTGCAATCCATGGTGTGGCTCCCATAGGTCCTCCTGCAGTGTCCTTTAAACCAGCCAGTAGTTGGGTTCCACAGATGAGGGACCTGAAGTCCTCCTCACTTGAGCTGCTACTGAACGACATCAGAGAAAGCTCCTGCCTCCTGTAGGCCATGCTCGCTGCGGTGGTGGAGCTTCACTGCCCTCTTCTTCCGGAAGTCGGACTTGACCGGGTCCGGGTGGTGGTCACGCTGGTGAGCGCTGCAGCCACTTGCGCTTTTCCGGATCCTCCTGCCGGGACAGCAGGGGTAAGGACTTCCGGCTGCAGCGGTGGAGGCAAGGTTGCACCCAGGGAAGAAGCCCCAGCTCCCCGGGCTGCTGCTGGCTTCATCTTCCACGGTAGTTGGTACTGGTGAATCACTGTGGATTGGAATGGAAATGATGAAGTTGTCAGCTGACCCAGCTGAAAGGACTATGATGGTGGTGGTGGCAGTCCAGGGATCAGAGGCTCCGGCTGTGGCTGTGGCTTTTCCCTGAAACGGAGGGTGCCATCTGGGGACTCCTGAAGGCAGCGCACCGGTACTTTGCCTGGTGGTTCCTCCGGCCAAACTTCAGGTGGTGATGTTGGGACCAGGAGATTAGATAGTAGGGTAATCCCGGTAGTGAAGGGGCCTTTCAGGGATGCCATGGGGGTGTACTCCACCTGATCCCCCACGTACAGGCTGTGACGAGGTTGGGGTAGTTATGGCCGTTTAACTGACCTGTGGGCCACAAAGTACTCCTTGCCATCCTCGTCATCTGCCAGGAAGCCAGAGCCTCGCTCCACCGAAAACCACAGGACCGTTCCCTTTCGGCGCTTCAATGTAGGATCTCCCGGCCTAGGATGGTCCAGTACCTGGAGGACCCAGTCCTCCACGGCCTTCTTGTAGTCCCAGAGGGTCTGCGCGTAGGCTGTCACGGATGCTGGCACAATCGGGTTCTGCCTTATGGAAGGTGTTGTTGATCTCTTCCTGCGTGGCGAAGTGGACGCACCAGCCGCCTCACCAGCCGCCTCACGACAAGCCGCCTCACCAGTCGGCAAGGAGAATATGGACACTGAAGCCAGTGAGTCTCTCTTGCACAGTTGTGACTCCCTGATGTCTGGAGCAGGCGGTGGTTCGGGGAATTCGTCCCCAAAGACCATTTCACTCCACTTCGGACTAAGCTCTTTAGCAATGCTTGCTGTACTGTTCAGTGTTCAGCGCTGGTCTAAACTGGTTCAGAGGAGGGAGGAGTCTTCACTCCCTATACGTGCCAATAGTTAGTGGGCCGGGCTGGTTTTTCCCGCTTCTGAGGGGGGGCGTATCTTCATTTTCCCGCTCTTGAGGGGGTTTATTGTCATTTTCCCGCTTCACGAAGAATGTGTACATTACGTACATAGCGTATGTATCCTACGTAGCTCTCTCTCTCCTGTAGAGTGTAAGCTCTTATGATCAGTGAGGTCTCTCTCTCCTATAGAGTGTAAGCTCTTATGGTCAGTGAGGTCCTCTCTACTATAGAGTGTAAGCTCTAATGGTCAGTGAGGTCTCTCTCTCTCCTGTAGAGTGTAAGCTCTTATGGTCAGTGAGGTTCTCTCTCTCTCCTGTAGAGTGTAAGCTCTTATGATCAGTGAGGTCTCTCTCTCTCTCTCTCTCCTGTAGAGTGTAAGCTCTTATGGTCAGTGAGGTCTCTCTCTCTGTCTCCTGTAGAGTGTAAGCTCTTATGATCCAGTGAGGTCTCTCTCTCTCTCTCCTGTAGAGTGTAAGCTCTTATGGTCAGTGAGGTCCTCTCTCTCCTGTAGAGTGTAAGCTCTTATGATCAGTGAGGTCCTCTCTCTCCTGTAGAGTGTAAGCTCTTATGGTCAGTGAGGTCCTCTCTCTCCTGTAGAGTGTAAGCTCTTATGATCAGTGAGGTCCTCTCTCTCCTGTAGAGTGTAAGCTCTTATGATCAGTGAGGTCCTCTCTCTCCTGTAGAGTGTAAGCTCTTATGGTCAGTGAGGTCTCTCTCTCTCCTGTAGAGTATAAGCTCTTATGGTCAGTGAGGTCTCTATCTCCTGTAGAGTGTAAGCTCTTATGGTCAGTAAGGTCTCTCTCTCTCTCCTGTAGAGTGTAAGCTCTTATGGTCAGTAAGGTCTTTCTCTCCTGTAGAGTGTAAGCTCTTATGGTCAGTGAGGTCTCTCTCTCCTGTAGAGTGTAAGCTCTTATGGTCAGTGAGGTCTCTCTCTCTCTATCCTGTACAGTGTAAGCTCTTATGGTCAGTGAGGTCCTCTCTCTCTCTCCTGTAGAGTGTAAGCTCTTATGGTCAGTGAGGTCTCTCTCTCTCTCCTGTAGAGTGTAAACTCTTATGGTCAGTGAGGTCTCTCTCTCTATCCTGTAGAGTGTAAGCTCTTATGGTCAGTGAGGTCCTCTCTTTCTCTCCTGTAGAGTGTAAGCTCTTATGGTCAGTGAGGTCTCTCTCTCCTGTAAAGTGTAAGCTCTTATGGTCAGTGAGGTCTCTCTCTCCTGTAGAGTGTAAGCTCTTATGGTCAGTGAGGTCCTCTCTAGCTCTCCTGTAGAGTGTAAGCTCTTATGGTCAGTGAGGTCCTCTCTAGCTCTCCTGTAGAGTGTAAGCTCTTATGGTCAGTGAGGTCTCTCTCTCCTGTAGAGTGTAAGCTCTTATGGTCAGTAAGGTCCTCTCTCCTGTAGAGTGTAAGCTCTTATGGTCAGTGAGGTCTTTCTCTCCTGTAGAGTGTAAGCTCTTATGGTCAGTGAGGTCCTCTCTCTCCTGTAGAGTATAAGCTCTTATGGTCAGTGAGGTCTTTCTCTCCTGTAGAGTGTAAGCTCTTATGGTCAGTGAGGTCTCTCTCTCTATCCTGTAGAGTGTAAGCTCTTATGGTCAGTGAGGTCTCTCTCTCCTGTAGAGTGTAAGCTCTTATGGTCAGTGAGGTCTCTCTCTCCTGTACAGTGTAAGCTCTTATGGTCAGTGAGGTCCTCTCTAGCTCTCCTGTAGAGTGTAAGCTCTTATGGTCAGTGAGGTCCTCTCTTTCTCTCCTGTAGAGTGTAAGCTCTTATGGTCAGTGAGGTCCTCTCTTTCTCTCCTGTAGAGTGTAAGCTCTTATGGTCAGTGAGGTCCTCTCTTTCTCTCCTGTAGAGTGTAAGCTCTTATGGTCAGTGAGGTCTCTCTCTCTCTCCTGTAAAGTGTAAGCTCTTATGGTCAGTGAGGTCTCTCTCCTGTAGAGTGTAAGCTCTTATTGGTCAGTGAGGTCTCTCTCTCTCTCCTGTAGAGTGTAAGCTCTTATGGTCAGTAAGGTCCTCTCTCCTGTAGAGTGTAAGCTCTTATGGTCAGTGAGGTCTCTCTCTCTCTCCTGTAGAGTGTAAGCTCTTATGGTCAGTGAGGTCCTCTCTCTCTCTCCTGTAGAGTGTAAGCTCTTATGGTCAGTGAGGTCTCTCTCTCTATCCTGTAGAGTGTAAGCTCTTATGGTCAGTGAGGTCCTCTCTTTCTCTCCTGTAGAGTGTAAGCTCTTATGGTCAGTGAGGTCTCTCTCTCCTGTAAAGTGTAAGCTCTTATGGTCAGTGAGGTCCTCTCTAGCTCTCCTGTAGAGTGTAAGCTCTTATGGTCAGTGAGGTCTCTCTCTCCTGTAGAGTGTAAGCTCTTATGGTCAGTGAGGTCTCTCTCTCTCTCCTGTAGAGTGTAAGCTCTTATGGTCAGTGAGGTCTCTCTCTCTCTCTCCTGTAGAGTGTAAGCTCTTATGGTCAGTGAGGTCCTCTCTCTCTCCTGTAGAGTGTAAGCTCTTATGGTCAGTGAGGTCTCTCTCTCTCTCTCCTGTAGAGTGTAAGCTCTTATGGTCAGTGAGGTCTCTCTCTCTCTCCTGTAGAGTGTAAGCTCTTATGGTCAGTGAGGTCTTCTCTATAAGATTACTACAATGTGATGGTTCAGTCCTTACATTGGTCCTGTAGTCGTCTGGACCACGACTGAGGGTGACTTTGGGTTGTCAGACTTGCTCCGATGCTGTGGAATACTCTGAAGATTCCAGTGTTTGGTGGGAACAGACTGTAAAATGTCATCGCAGCTAATGGAAACATGTCGGCTCTTGGAACGCGTTCACCTCAAAAATCCAAAGCGCAACTGAGGTCCAAGAAATTCAGATGTTTGTGTAACCCGGGGCTGACACGTAAGATCCACCTGCCTAATCTTATCCCGTTGTATCTCAGGTTGCGTCGATCACATGATTCTGTGTAATGGGAACACCTCTGCTCTGTGCTCGCGTCCTTGCTGCGTTTCGTGAGATGTGTCGTCGGTTACATTATTAGTGTTTGTTTTCTCTGTAATGGAGCCTCTGTAGACCGAGCGCAGGAGTCTCGAGGTCCACATGGGGCCATGTTACTGATCCGGCTCACTCAGGATCATCCAATGTAATAACGATGTTATGACATTACCGTCATCGCTTCGCTCTCGTTCTAGGTTTGTTTGACGGTAACCTGAGGTGATCTGAGGCAGAGGTTCTAGAGTTCCCGGAGTAATGTATGAAATGTAGAGTGATGCCAGGACAGGGCTGATCCCACGCAGAGACCTCCTGTGTGAAGACCTCAACATCTCACCGTTTAGATTACTTCTGCTAGAGAACATTAAGACACAGCAGGTCTGAGATGTACGGGTGAGCGCCAGGGTTAGCTGTAGGGTGATATAGGGGTAAACATGTCCCTCGTCAGGTAACAAGAGCACTGAATGGTCACGTGTAGGTTTTGTGGAGATTGCTGGAACCAGGTGGCTATAAAAGGAGCAATATTCAGGAAGTGCAGTCATTCTGTGGCGCTAACCACGTGGGGTGCTTGGGGAGCCCTGGTCCCCAGGGAGTACCATTGAGGAAGACTGCGAGCCAACCGCATACCTCCCAACCGTCCCGGATCCAGTGGGATAGTCCCGGTTTGCAGTGGCTGTCCTGCTGTCCCGGTACGGGGGAGGTATGTCCCGGTTTATGGCAGCTGTCCCTGCATCCATAGGACGCAGAGACAGTTGCCTGTATGGTGATGAAGCAGAGAGCCGGCATCGGCTCACTACTTAATCCTTAATCCCTCCTGTCCCTCATGCAGGCTCTCCGTACCTCCCTGCCGCTCTCCACACCTTTGGTCTGGGAGAGGGCGGGCCAGACGTCAGTCAGCCTTGGATCCGCCCACTCCAGACTAGAGAAGAAGATGTCCTGCTGGTGATGCTGCTAGGAAGAAGGTAAGTATATGGTGTTTATTTTTTTTCAATTTTCTGTGAGTGGCATAATATGGGCATATTACCTTGGGCACAGCATTACTGGGGAGCACAATGTGGGCATATTACTGGGGGTACAATGTGGGCATATTACTGGGGGCACAATGTGGGCATATTACTGGGGGCACAATGTGGGCATATTACTGGGGGCACAATGTGGGCATATTACTGGGGGCACAATGTGGGCATATTACAGGGGGGCACAATGTGGGCATATTACAGGGGGGCACAATGTGGGCATATTACTGGGGAGCACAATGTGGGCATATTACTGGGGGCACAATGTGGGCATATTACAGGGGGGCACAATGTGGGCATATTACTGGGGGCACAGCATTACTGGGGAGCACAATGTGGGCGTATTACAGGGGGGCACAATGTGGGCATATTACTGGGGCACAACATAAACTGGGGAGCACAATGTGGGTATATTACTGGGGGCACAGCATTACTGGGGAGCACAATGTGGGCATATTACAGGGGGGCACAATGTGGGCATATTACTGGGGGCACAGCATTACTGGGGAGCACAATGTGGGCGTATTACAGGGGGGCACAATGTGGGCATATTACTGGGGGCACAACATTACTGGGGAGCACAATGTGGGTATATTACTGGGGGCACAGCATTACTGGGGAGCACAATGTGGGTATATTACTGGGGGCACAGCATTACTGGGGGGCACAATGTGGGCATATTATGGGGGGCACAGCTGGGCATATTTACTGGGGGCACATAACAGGGCATATTACTGGGGGCACATAACAGAGCATATTACTGGGGAGCACAATGTGGGCATATTACTGGGGGGCACAATGTGGGCATATTATGGGGGGCACAGCTGGGCATATTACTGGGGGCACATAACAGGGCATATTACTGGGGGCACATAACAGAGCATATTACTGGGAGCACAATGTGGGCATATTATGGGGGGCACAGCTGGGCATATTACTGGGGGCACATAACAGGGCATATTACTGGTGGCACATAACAGGGCATATTACTGGTGGCACATAACAGGGCATATTACTGGTGGCACATAACAGGGCATATTACTGGGGAGCACAATGTGGGCATATTACTGGGGGCACATAAACAGAGCATATTACTGGTGGCACATAACAGGGCATATTACTGGTGGCACATAACAGGGCATATTACTGGTGGCACATAACAGGGCATATTACTGGGAGCACAATGTGGGCATATTACTGGGGGCACAGCATTACTGGGGAGCACAATGTGGGTATATTACTGGGGGCACAATGTGGGCATATTATGGGGGGGCACAGCTGGGCATATTACTGGGGGCACATAACAGAGCATATTACTGGGGAGCACAATGTGGGCATATTACTGGGGGCACAACATTACTGGGGAGCACAATGTGGGTATATTACTGGGGGGCACAATGTGGGTATATTACTGGGGGGCACAATGTGGGCATATTACTGGGGGCACAACATTGGTATATTACTGGGGGGCACAATGTGGGTATATTACTGGGGGCACATAACAGGGGAATAATTACTATGTGGGACAGTAAGGGGACTGGGTGGGATTAGGTGTATAGTTATGTTTTTGGCGGAGGTAGAGGCGAAAAAATGTCCACAATTTGTCCCTCTTTCTCCATTTCTGAAGTTGGGAGGTATGCAACCGCATGAGTTCCTATTGAATATTGACCTGTATTAGACATAGGCCGGGACCTGGTCATCAATAGAAGCAGGATTGTCCCTCTCCAGTTGAAGCAGACTGAAGACCATGTCTATGATGAACTGGAGGTTGGAGATTGGGACATGGGTCGGGAGCTGAGAAGAAGTTCTTATAGGGGAACATTATGGCTACTTTGCTAAGCTGTGCCTAAAGAGTGGGTCATGGAGGGGACGGTGTGTTCTCAAGTGGCCAGTAGAGTTCTGCCCTACAGGATGAGGACCAGCCACAGTACCATGTAGACCACTGCCGACATTTACCATGAGTCATGGCTGGAGTCTGTTGGTGCTGTGCAGATAGTCATCCTGGAATGGGAATTATTGTTGGAGGATAAAAGTAATGTGTGTTTGTTGAAGGATGACAGTAGTTAGGTCCAGGGTCTAGGAGGATCCTTGGCTTCATGAGATAGCTTCAGTGACATCTAGTTGCCCTATCGGCCTGAGATGTGGCCCAGTAATACCGTCATGCACTGGGAGGAGTAAACAGAGGGAGGGCTGGTGTAACAGGAGCCTTTGAGAGTGAAGGTCCTGGTGTGAATGCTTCTCTTCTGTTGGAGTGATAGAGTGAGGCTACGTTCACATCTCCAGTGAACATTTCCGGCAGGCTGTTCCGGCATAAACGGCGGCTGGATAAATACTTCCGCATGCATCATTTTTTTGTGTGGCTGACAGCTGGAATCTGTGCCGGATCGGGCAGCCGGATCCCTTAATGGAGACGTGAATGAGGCGTTAGGCTAGTTTCATGTTACCAGTACAGCCTGCCGGATCTGTGAAGGCTAGTGTGAAGCTAGCCTTAGTGTGGAGAGGACCTTAAGTGTGGTCTGAGTGTCCCATAAGAGACATTTACGAACAGAGTATGTGTACCGTATATCTGGCACAGATTCCATTACACGCCATGTTGCAGCAGAATCTACGAATTTACACCAGGTCTAAAAAAGCTGGCGTAGCATGGGCGGAGAAGGGGGTGGACCTGCAAAATGGTCCAGAAAATGGTCTAAATGTAAGACAGCAAGGAAGCTCTCTTACATTTCGAATTGTCGGTGGATACATTGAAGTTATGTAGCAGCCAGCACCTTTAATTAACTCCGGCGGATTACTGCCAGAGCAGGGGCTTATTAACATCGGCATCTAAAATCCCAATCTTAATAAATGTGCTCCATTGTGCCTCGTCTGAGTATTGTAACCACTAAGCATATTGTGCCCCATCTAAGTATTGTAACCACTAAGCATATTGTGCCCCATCTAAGTATTGTAACCACTAAGCATATTGTGCCTCATCTAAGTATTGTAACCACTAAGCATATTGTGCCTCATCTAAAGATTGTAACCACTAAGCATATTGTGCCTCGTCTGAGTATTGTAACCACTAAGCGTATTGTGCCTCATCTAAAGATTGTAACCACTAAGCATATTGTGCCCCATCTAAGTATTGTAACCACTAAGCATATTGTGCCTCATCTAAAGATTGTAACCACTAAGCATATTGTGCCTCGTCTGAGTATTGTAACCACTAAGCGTATTGTGCCTCATCTAAAGATTGTAACCACTAAGCATATTGTGCCCCATCTAAGTATTGTAACCACTAAGCATATTGTGCCTCATCTAAGTATTGTAACCACTAAGCATATTGTGCCTCATCTAAAGATTGTAACCACTAAGCATATTGTGCCTCATCTAAAGATTGTAACCACTAAGCATATTGTGCCTCATCTAAGTATTGTAACCACTAAGCATATTGTGCCTCATCTAAAGATTGTAACCACTAAGCATATTGTGCCTCATCTAAAGATTGTAACCACTAAGCATATTGTGCCCCATCTAAGTATTGTAACCACTAAGCATATTGTGCCCCATCTAAGTATTGTAACCACTAAGCATATTGTGCCTCATCTAAAGATTGTAACCACTAAGCATATTGTGCCCCATCTAAAGTATTGTAACCACTAAGCATATTGTGCCCCATCTAAGTATTGTAACCACTAAGCATATTGTGCCTCATCTAAAGATTGTAACCACTAAGCATATTGTGCCCCATCTAAGTATTGTAACCACTAAGCATATTGTGCCTCATCTAAAGATTGTAACCACTAAGCATATTGTGCCTCATCTAAGTATTGTAACCACTAAGCATATTGTGCCTCGTCTGAGTATTGTAACCACTAAGCGTATTGTGCCTCATCTAAAGATTGTAACCACTAAGCATATTGTGCCTCGTCTGAGTATTGTAACCACTAAGCATATTGTGCCTCATCTAAAGATTGTAACCACTAAGCATATTGTGCCCCATCTAAGTATTGTAACCACTAAGCATATTGTGCCTCATCTAAGTATTGTAACCACTAAGCATATTGTGCCTCATCTAAAGATTGTAACCACTAAGCATATTGTGCCTCATCTAAAGATTGTAACCACTAAGCATATTGTGCCCCATCTAAGTATTGTAACCACTAAGCATATTGTGCCTCATCTAAGTATTGTAACCACTAAGCATATTGTGCCTCGTCTGAGTATTGTAACCACTAAGCGTATTGTGCCTCATCTAAAGATTGTAACCACTAAGCATATTGTGCCTCATCTAAAGATTGTAACCACTAAGCATATTGTGCCCCATCTAAGTATTGTAACCACTAAGCATATTGTGCCTCATCTAAGTATTGTAACCACTAAGCATATTGTGCCTCATCTAAAGATTGTAACCACTAAGCATATTGTGCCTCATCTAAAGATTGTAACCACTAAGCATATTGTGCCTCATCTAAAGATTGTAACCACTAAGCATATTGTGCCCCATCTAAGTATTGTAACCACTAAGCATATTGTGCCCCATCTAAGTATTGTAACCACTAAGCATATTGTGCCTCATCTAAAGATTGTAACCACTAAGCATATTGTGCCCCATCTAAGTATTGTAACCACTAAGCATATTGTGCCCCATCTAAGTATTGTAACCACTAAGCATATTGTGCCCCATCTAAGTATTGTAACCACTAAGCATATTGTGCCCCATCTAAGTATTGTAACCACTAAGCATATTGTGCCTCATCTAAAGATTGTAACCACTAAGCATATTGTGCCTCATCTAAAGATTGTAACCACTAAGCGTATTGTGCCTCATCTAAAGATTGTAACCACTAAGCATATTGTGCCTCATCTAAAGATTGTAACCACTAAGCATATTGTGCCCCATCTAAGTATTGTAACCACTAAGCATATTGTGCCTCATCTAAAGATTGTAACCACTAAGCATATTGTGCCTCATCTAAGTATTGTAACCACTAAGCATATTGTGCCTCATCTAAAGATTGTAACCACTAAGCATATTGTGCCTCATCTAAAGATTGTAACCACTAAGCATATTGTGCCTCATCTAAGATTGTAACCACTAAGCATATTGTGCCTCGTCTGAGTATTGTAACCACTAAGCGTATTGTGCCTCATCTAAAGATTGTAACCACTAAGCATATTGTGCCCCATCTAAGTATTGTAACCACTAAGCATATTGTGCCTCATCTAAAGATTGTAACCACTAAGCATATTGTGCCTCATCTAAGTATTGTAACCACTAAGCATATTGTGCCTCATCTAAAGATTGTAACCACTAAGCATATTGTGCCTCATCTAAAGATTGTAACCACTAAGCATATTGTGCCTCATCTAAAGATTGTAACCACTAAGCATATTGTGCCCCATCTAAGTATTGTAACCACTAAGCATATTGTGCCCCATCTAAGTATTGTAACCACTAAGCATATTGTGCCTCATCTAAAGATTGTAACCACTAAGCATATTGTGCCCCATCTAAAGTATTGTAACCACTAAGCATATTGTGCCCCATCTAAGTATTGTAACCACTAAGCATATTGTGCCTCATCTAAAGATTGTAACCACTAAGCATATTGTGCCCCATCTAAGTATTGTAACCACTAAGCATATTGTGCCTCATCTAAAGATTGTAACCACTAAGCATATTGTGCCTCATCTAAGTATTGTAACCACTAAGCATATTGTGCCTCGTCTGAGTATTGTAACCACTAAGCGTATTGTGCCTCATCTAAAGATTGTAACCACTAAGCATATTGTGCCTCGTCTGAGTATTGTAACCACTAAGCATATTGTGCCTCATCTAAAGATTGTAACCACTAAGCATATTGTGCCCCATCTAAGTATTGTAACCACTAAGCATATTGTGCCTCATCTAAAGATTGTAACCACTAAGCATATTGTGCCTCGTCTGAGTATTGTAACCACTAAGCGTATTGTGCCTCATCTAAAGATTGTAACCACTAAGCATATTGTGCCTCATCTAAAGATTGTAACCACTAAGCATATTGTGCCCCATCTAAGTATTGTAACCACTAAGCATATTGTGCCTCATCTAAGTATTGTAACCACTAAGCATATTGTGCCTCATCTAAAGATTGTAACCACTAAGCATATTGTGCCTCATCTAAAGATTGTAACCACTAAGCATATTGTGCCTCATCTAAAGATTGTAACCACTAAGCATATTGTGCCCCATCTAAGTATTGTAACCACTAAGCATATTGTGCCCCATCTAAGTATTGTAACCACTAAGCATATTGTGCCCCATCTAAGTATTGTAACCACTAAGCATATTGTGCCCCATCTAAGTATTGTAACCACTAAGCATATTGTGCCTCATCTAAAGATTGTAACCACTAAGCATATTGTGCCCCATCTAAGTATTGTAACCACTAAGCATATTGTGCCTCATCTAAAGATTGTAACCACTAAGCATATTGTGCCTCATCTAAAGATTGTAACCACTAAGCATATTGTGCCCCATCTAAGTATTGTAACCACTAAGCATATTGTGCCTCATCTAAAGATTGTAACCACTAAGCATATTGTGCCTCATCTAAGTATTGTAACCACTAAGCATATTGTGCCTCATCTAAAGATTGTAACCACTAAGCATATTGTGCCTCATCTAAAGATTGTAACCACTAAGCATATTGTGCCTCATCTAAAGATTGTAACCACTAAGCATATTGTGCCTCGTCTGAGTATTGTAACCACTAAGCGTATTGTGCCTCATCTAAAGATTGTAACCACTAAGCATATTGTGCCCCATCTAAGTATTGTAACCACTAAGCATATTGTGCCTCATCTAAGTATTGTAACCACTAAGCATATTGTGCCTCATCTAAAGATTGTAACCACTAAGCATATTGTGCCTCATCTAAAGATTGTAACCACTAAGCATAGTGTGCCTCATCTAAAGATTGTAACCGCTAAGCATATTGTGCCCCATCTAAGTATTGTAACCACTAAGCATATTGTGCCCCATCTAAGTATTGTAACCACTAAGCATATTGTGCCTCATCTAAAGATTGTAACCACTAAGCATATTGTGCCCCATCTAAAGTATTGTAACCACTAAGCATATTGTGCCCCATCTAAGTATTGTAACCACTAAGCATATTGTGCCTCATCTAAAGATTGTAACCACTAAGCATATTGTGCCCCATCTAAGTATTGTAACCACTAAGCATATTGTGCCTCATCTAAAGATTGTAACCACTAAGCATATTGTGCCCCATCTAAGTATTGTAACCACTAAGCATATTGTGCCTCATCTAAAGATTGTAACCACTAAGCATATTGTGCCTCATCTAAGTATTGTAACCACTAAGCATATTGTGCCTCGTCTGAGTATTGTAACCACTAAGCGTATTGTGCCTCATCTAAAGATTGTAACCACTAAGCATATTGTGCCTCGTCTGAGTATTGTAACCACTAAGCATATTGTGCCTCATCTAAAGATTGTAACCACTAAGCATATTGTGCCCCATCTAAGTATTGTAACCACTAAGCATATTGTGCCTCATCTAAAGATTGTAACCACTAAGCATATTGTGCCTCGTCTGAGTATTGTAACCACTAAGCGTATTGTGCCTCATCTAAAGATTGTAACCACTAAGCATATTGTGCCTCATCTAAAGATTGTAACCACTAAGCATATTGTGCCCCATCTAAGTATTGTAACCACTAAGCATATTGTGCCTCATCTAAGTATTGTAACCACTAAGCATATTGTGCCTCATCTAAAGATTGTAACCACTAAGCATATTGTGCCTCATCTAAAGATTGTAACCACTAAGCATATTGTGCCTCATCTAAAGATTGTAACCACTAAGCATATTGTGCCCCATCTAAGTATTGTAACCACTAAGCATATTGTGCCCCATCTAAGTATTGTAACCACTAAGCATATTGTGCCCCATCTAAGTATTGTAACCACTAAGCATATTGTGCCTCATCTAAAGATTGTAACCACTAAGCATATTGTGCCCCATCTAAGTATTGTAACCACTAAGCATATTGTGCCCCATCTAAGTATTGTAACCACTAAGCATATTGTGCCCCATCTAAGTATTGTAACCACTAAGCATATTGTGCCCCATCTAAGTATTGTAACCACTAAGCATATTGTGCCTCATCTAAAGATTGTAACCACTAAGCATATTGTGCCTCATCTAAAGATTGTAACCACTAAGCGTATTGTGCCTCATCTAAAGATTGTAACCACTAAGCATATTGTGCCTCATCTAAAGATTGTAACCACTAAGCATATTGTGCCCCATCTAAGTATTGTAACCACTAAGCATATTGTGCCTCATCTAAAGATTGTAACCACTAAGCATATTGTGCCTCATCTAAGTATTGTAACCACTAAGCATATTGTGCCTCATCTAAAGATTGTAACCACTAAGCATATTGTGCCTCATCTAAAGATTGTAACCACTAAGCATATTGTGCCTCATCTAAAGATTGTAACCACTAAGCATATTGTGCCCCATCTAAGTATTGTAACCACTAAGCATATTGTGCCCCATCTAAGTATTGTAACCACTAAGCATATTGTGCCCCATCTAAGTATTGTAACCACTAAGCATATTGTGCCTCATCTAAGTATTGTAACCACTAAGCATATTGTGCCCCATCTAAGTATTGTAACCACTAAGCATATTGTGCCCCATCTAAGTATTGTAACCACTAAGCATATTGTGCCTCATCTAAAGATTGTAACCACTAAGCATATTGTGCCCCATCTAAGTATTGTAACCACTAAGCATATTGTGCCTCATCTAAGTATTGTAACCACTAAGCATATTGTGCCTCATCTAAAGATTGTAACCACTAAGCATATTGTGCCTCATCTAAAGATTGTAACCACTAAGCATATTGTGCCTCGTCTGAGTATTGTAACCACTAAGCATATTGTGACTCATCTGAGTTTTATAACCACTAAGTATATTTTGTCTCATCTAAGTACAGTAACCACTAAGTATATTGTGCCCCATTTGAGTATTGTAACCTCTAAACATATTGGTGGAGATTTATCAAACTGGTTAAAGGAGCAACCAATCAGATTCCACCTTCCATTTTTCAAAGGAGTTGTGAAAAATGAAAGGTGGTTTGGTTGCTATGGGAAACTAAGCAAGTTCTACTTTACACCACTTTGATAAATTTCCCCCATTGTGTCTATGTATTGTAACCACTAAGTATATTGTGCTTCATGTAAGAATTGTAACCATTTTTTATATATGTAGGGAAAGTTGAAAGATACCAGGGTAATGGAAACAGAGCGGTTGGGGGCGGCAGAATATGATTTTTTCATTAGGTGCCACATTACTGTGTGGTTAGTTAAAGAGGACCACAGTCCTTAAAAACACCATCAGACCTGATCCCGGCAGACCTGTCAACTATC